>JAJOZX010000490.1:1237500-1412369 GCA_023014485.1 Bathynomus jamesi
TGTTTGATGGCTATGACGATTGGCCCTTCTACCAAGGATGAGACTCATCAGAGGAGAACTGGCAGTGAGATGGGAGTGGATGTGGATTTCACCCCAGACATGCTGCTCAAAATGAAGAAAAAACCGTTTTTGGCGAATCCAAGAAACAAAATTCATCGATCTGCTGGGATTTGAGATGGAGGAGGGCATTCAGGTCAGACACTCACCCGAGGATGCTGACTACGACATTGCAATGTCCGCCTGCACCATCACTCTGACGAAGCTTGTGGTAGTTGTTCGGGATAACACCTACCTTCTCATTCTGTTGCAACACCACTTCACACCCGCCATGAGACCATCTATCTTCAGACTAGCACGAAGCTCACTGACATAACCATCGTGCAGAAGACCCTCGACCCTGACCTCAGCCACTCCCTGCTCTTTATTCATGCATTGTCGGGGTGTGACACGACATCGAGGCCCTATGGCATAGGAAAACTCTCAGCTATGGGTAAAACCGTGACCTCGGGGAATTCTCAAAGTTGTTCATGATGGCAGATAGAAATCACGAGGATATCGAGCAGGCTGGTAAATCAGGCCCTTGCGACCCTCTATGGTTGTATGCCTGGTTCGGATTTGAATTTCGAACGTGCATCTAAGTACTCCGAGAAGGTGGTTTCGAGCGCCTGCTATCTGCCCCCTGAACGTCTTCCACCAACATCTGATGCTGCAAGATTCCACAGCCAGCGGGTCTACCTCCAGGTGCAGGCCTGGCCAGGCAACAACATGGAGGCGACAGAATGGGGCTGGGTGTTCCGTAAGACCCAGCATGGGTTTATTTTGAAGCCACACAGAATGGAGCAAGGTGCCGCACCTGCATCTCTACTCAAGATCATTAGATGCAACTGCACTGGAAAGTGAAACAAAAACACGTGTTCATCTAGGAAAAATGAACTCCAATGTACCTTGGCGTGTGGTCAATGTAAAGGGATAACACGTACAAATGGGAAAACTCATGATTGCTGTGACAGCGCTGATTAATCACACGCTATTTTCATGTGCAATGTCAGATAAGATAGTGTAGTATGAACTTCGAATCTGTTCGATATTTCAATGTCTTTCGCGTCATATCCGGCAATTAAAGTGTATATGTATCAGATGGTATTAAGGCCATCTTGAATTTTAGGATGACATTTACATTATATTTGTGTCATAAACATTTGAGTATGCCAGGGGTTTGAATATGGTGTTGAAAGAGTCATCTAACTACTTTCTAGTGTCATTAGTTACATAGATATGATAATTTTATACTTTTCGTCAATTCTGGGCAGCCATTTTGAATTTTTAGGTGACCTTGAACTTGAAAAATACATTCCATTACATTTATCTTTTCAAGCTGATATGATAAGATTCATCAAACATGTTTTTATCTTGATTGGTTCCATATTTATGACGTTTTTCCACTTTGGCTCGTTTCGATGGCGGCCATCTTGGATTTCACCTATTTTCAGGTAGTTCCCCATGTCAGATTTTGGCAAACTATTTTTTTATTAAAGTAGAGGTATCAAAGAGCTGAAACCTGTCGAGAAACCCTTTCCGAAATTTTTGTTGAACCTCCACTGTTTAATTACTGGACTAATTTTCATGACTGTTCTTTTCTATAGTTTTATTGACCAAATAATTGAACCGACAGTAATTGTGGGTACAATTATTTGGTCAATAAAACTATAGTCATGAAAATCTTAAACTTCACAAATCTTGACACAATGTGAAGCTCAAGATTTTCATGGCTGCGTTCTTTTCTATTGTTTTATTGCGGTGCTGGGGCCTTCGGGCACAGTAATTGGGGGGACTGGTCAGTGGTCACACACATATTTTTGTTCATTTCTCATCACCCCCATCCACCATACGAAGTTTGGTCGAAATCGATTCAGAAACGTAAAAGTTTTTTCTGCGGACAGACGGACAGACATTAGGTGAATTATAGTAAGACTAGCATACCCGCCAGTCTTAGACGATTTTTTTTAGGTAAATATGCCGATGCATAAAATTATAATCCATTACATAGCATACCCGCTAAACCGCAGTGGAATGTTAAATGCAAATGATTTCTATCTGAAGTTTATTTTCAACTTGAAGACGATACATTCAGGCCTATTTTTAACTATTTTCTTTCTTATCCGTATTCCCTGAAAAGGTTTGTTCTTTAATAAATTTCCCGTCGATTGATACCCATTATGACTTTCTCCGTAAATTCTTTGCAATTTATGTAAAGCTTGGCAAATCTGAGACTACGATAGGTTAGTCCCTCTCCAAACAGCATAGTTACACAACTCTAATTTGTGATTACGAAAGAAATCTTTTATAACTTGAAGAGCCTAATCATTTTCATTAATCAGTAAAGTAACATAAATATCATCAACTGTTGCCGCAAAATAGAAGTCAACATCTTCCTTCCTTGACTAATCAATTTTAAAATTAGAAAGAGCCGTTTTGAGCAGAAAACTGAGATTTGTTTATAAAAAACCTCAGAACAGGTAGCTAGAACAACGTGAAAAAAGTGTTAGCAGCTGACGAGGAAGCTTCTAACAGTGGCTGCATCCCCCAGCGCGGGACACGTCAACGCAAAGAAGAGGCGACGTCAAACCAAAACATCAACGCGCTGGTGGTCAAACTTCCTCAAATCTCCGTGCAGCGGGCTGTCTACGGTTGGCCAGACTGGCAGTCGACGGCCTGTTGCGTGGCACGGTCAGAGTGCCGATCGGCTCCCGGGGCCGGACCTATTCTCAGCGTGCTATTTTTTCAATTACAGGGAGCAATTGCGTGCTCCCCGAACTACTTTTACTCTCTGGCGACATTAAGACTAATCCAGGCCCCACTACAACTTACACATGTCACCATACACAAAGACATAGACACAATAGCACCATGAGACACATACAGAAGTATAATATTAACATATCACAGTACAACGTAGATGGCCTCACAAACAAAATCATGCAGCTTAGGGAATTCGTACACAAACAAAACATTCACATAGCACTTATACAAGAAACAAAACTAAAACGCACACACAAAACACCCACCATCCCTACAGAGGCTACTTTGCGCGGCTACTAGCTCCATTCGCAAAATTCTCCAGGTTGTCCCGGCACACGTTTAGACTTATCGGCGATCCCATCACTCCGGGAACCCAATACAAGGCCTATCCATAGGCCTATGGCTCTGGGGAGAAGATTAGATTAGATTTTCCCCCGACTCCTAGCCTTACACAAATTCATGGAATCATAGGCTAACCGACGTAGTGCAAGGTACGGTCGTCACGTGTTGTCGTACCCCGAAAGACTTATCGGGGACCCCTTGACTCCGGGAACCCAATACAGCCTATCCATAGGCTAATGGCTATGGGAGAAGATTCCCCCCGACTCCTAGCCCTATAAATGGAATCATCAGCTAATCGACGTAGTGCACTGGTCAATCACGTGACCAAAAAGAACACCTCCCACATCGGTGGGGGATGGGGGATCTCCTGAGCCCCGGACCCCTTCGTAAATTGCTTCGAAATCTATGCTGAGGGGGAGAAACCGGTCGTTCCCCGATAGGGACATAGGTCCTATACCCGGGGAACTCACGTAACGCCAGTTTTACTCCCACGACAGTGTGAGAGAAAGCGAGATAGAGGGGCAGAGAGAGTTAGTGGGAAATGGTTTATCGATTGTTACGCAAAGAACTTTTTAACAGTTTCGATTTGAATAACAGTAACTGATTATCACTGGAATGCATCAATTTTGCTGTCAAGGGTTTTGTAAGTGATTCTTATAGAGTTTTTCCTGCTGATTTCGAATCTGCAATCCGTTTTTCTCAATCAGCTCAGGTTATCCGGCTATGGCCTCATAAGTAAAATAGAATTTTTCGTGATTTTGTCAAAGCGGAATTGGAACAGTAACATCTATCATCACTTGTTTTCACTTGTATAATTCTTTTTTTACTTTTCAGGCATATAGATATAAATATTTTCATATGAATAGAGAGAGCGTGTAAAAATGATCCAATAGATTCTGCTACATATGTGGGACGGTTACCATGCCAAATAACCAGTCCCAAATCACTAAATTTGTGAAGACAATGTATAGAGCATACTTTGGAATTAAGCTAGGGGACCAGGACAAAAATTTCGCCCCTCATATGTGCTGCAAGACGTGCATTGAAAATTTGAGAAGATGGAG
This sequence comes from Bathynomus jamesi, assembly GCA_023014485.1. Classification (NCBI taxonomy): domain Eukaryota; kingdom Metazoa; phylum Arthropoda; class Malacostraca; order Isopoda; family Cirolanidae; genus Bathynomus; species Bathynomus jamesi. The sequence goes on from JAJOZX010000490.1 coordinate 1,241,706, forward strand.
CAAAGGCAGAGCGAAATCTTTGCCTTTTGGAATTCCCATGAATTGGAGAGAAGGAAAGGATCACGTGACAGATTGCTATTTCTGCATGACAAACCTCCAAGGTGGGCTTATAAATTTATTTTTCTTAAATATTTTTAAATCCTCGTATGAAACTTGACATAATATTTACCATAATGTAATATTCACCATATATAGCATAATGTTCACCATAATGGTAATCATACATTTACATATACATATTGTTATAGAAAATACATTTACACATACATATTGTTATACAAGTTATATTTACATATACAATGATTGTATATTTTCTTTCTTTTTCATTCATATTGTCCCCGAAGGGACAATATGAATGAAAAAGAAAGAAAATATACAGACTCCATCGAACTATTTCATATCTTACAGACCGCAGCCTTCCCTCACGAGCCGCCACTGTCTGAATGCTTCTTCTATTTCATATGCAAGTTTTATATCCATGTTTCTGTGTTTCTATTTTCAGGAGTTAACAAGAAGAATAAACACATTGTTGTATACCCTGACATTCCTTCTGCTATGAGACCTGTACCCCATGGTCCTGGAATTCCAATACCCGACCCACTTCAAACCCTGGACTTCGATGATTCTGATGATGAATCAATGACCAATGCCAATGACCAGTCCCAGTCGTATATACCTCAAAATACCGCTTCAAATGAGCCGAGGCCTCTCAACCAGGCCAAACTTAATGATCTTACCAGGGATTTAGGACTTTCCAAATTAGCTGCCGAGATCTTGGGCTCACGACTTCGAGAGGACAACTTGCTGGCTCCGGGAACAACATTCTCCTGGTATAGGAAACGAGAGGAAGAATTCCGCAAGTTTTTTGCAGTGCACGAAAATACCTCTTCCTTAGTGTACTGCTGCAATGTTGAGGGGCTAATCGAATCCTTGGGCCTGCCATATAACGCATCAGAATGGAGGCTATTTATAGACTCGTCTAAACGAAGTTTGAAAGCAGTACTTCTCAACATTGGGAATAGGGTTGCATCAGTCCCTGTAGCACATTCCGTACAACTTACTGAGAGCTACGATAACATGAAAATTTTACTAGATGCTCTCGTATACGACCAACATAACTGGAGGATCTGTGGAGATTTGAAGGTAATACTAATATCATAAGTAAACTATTGCTATTGACTGTTGTTTTTCCAAAGGTTATTTGAGAGCGTATAAGAACACTTAACTTCCCCACAGAAGTGATACAGTCCAATGCATAGATTTTTTATCTGATAGAACAAATTCTCTAAATTCTTTAAATATTTTCATTTTTTTCAGATTGTGGCATTTGTATTGGGAATGCAAGGGGGATACACGAAATACCCATATTTCCTCTGCAAATGGGATAGCTGAGCGGATGAGAAGCACTATGCACAGCGTGAATGGGCATCCAGAGAGAATTTTGAACCTGGGTCGCATAATGTCGTTTCAGTGCCCCTTGCACCACCAACAAAAATTTTGCTCCCACCACTTCATATTAAGCTGGGTTTGATGAAAAATTTCATCAAATCAATGAATAAGGAGGGTTCAGCATTCCTATATCTCGAGAGTAAATTTCCTCATATATCTGATGCTAAACTAAATGCTGGGGTTTTTGATGGTCCTCAAATTCGAACTTTGATCAAGGATACTCAGTTCGAAAACGCAATGACTCCAACTGAGAAGAATGCCTGGCAGGCATTCAAATCAGTTGTCACTGATTTTCTTGGCAAGCGTAGAAGTCCAGAATACGAGTCCGTTGTCGAAAACTTGATGGAAGCTTTCAAAGCTCATGGGTCGCGCATGTCCATAAAAATGCACTTTTTGTGGTCCCACTTGGACTATTTTCCTGAAAATTGCGGGGATTATAGTGAGGAACAGGGTGAACGATTTCACCAAGATATCAAAATAATGGAAGAGAGGTACCAGGGAAACTGGGATATCAATATGCTGGCGGACTATTGCTGGTGTTTGAAGCGAGACGTGCCCGAAGAAAAACACAGACGGAAAGCCAAAAAAAACTTCATTCCTTCCTCAATAAACTTTTTCCATATTCATTGTATGAATAAAAGTATTTATTCACACAATGTTTTCATTTTTCACGAGTGTTCTTATAATATTACTCGTATGTACAGTGTTTAAGCTAAAAAAATCAATAAATTTGGGGATAAAATTGGACTTATAATAAATGGCCAATAGAGAAAAAACCTGACCTGATTGAGGAAAACCAATGTCATTTTCGAATTGAGCATGGTCGAATTATATAATATGAGTTGAAAAAACCCTCACAGCAGACAAAAAAATTTCATATGCATACCAGTGTTATCAAAATCAAATAAGAATAATCCACAGTTATACTAGCATAAATATATTTATATATACTTATAAATTCATACAATATTATACTGTTTGTGAAATGACGTTGATGGGCTAAACCGTGGTGTCGACCTGGTTACTTGCTGTCGCCGTCCAGGCGAGACTACATATGGGCGTGTCAGTAGAAACTGTAAGGTGACTGTTGCATAAAGCAAGATATCACCACCGGTTTGTGGTTGATGCCTATTATATTAATAGTATTTTCCAACGTGAATGAATCTCTCGGTAAAATAAATTTGAAGCTCTCCACACTGAAATCTATTCATGCTAAATGGATTGTCTTTGCATGGGATAACCTACACAAAATGAGGGAAACCATTCGGAAGGGTTGGAAAATTAGCGGCATTCTTGACATTCTTGTTATACAGTAATAATACAGTATAATTTAAAATGTTTTTATTGCTTTTACTTTACAATGTTTTATTACAATATACTGAATTTACTTTTCAAATAAAGTATTTTAATGATCTAAGATTTATTTTCTTACTGTCTTCCAAAGATTAGTTTAAATTGTCTAATTTTCGCCTATAGCCTACGCGAAAAACGAGAAAATTTCCTGCAAGCGAACATTTCGCATTCACTAGTATATAAAGTTATATTGTAGTAGCTGTTCATATAGATTTGCAGTAATCATAATGGAACCTTATTACTGTATAAGACTAATAAACTACATGGAGTTCAACGCTGTTCACGATCATATTAATTATCTTTTGAACACAGAAATTACATTATAATTACCTGTATGTCAATAACTGCACATTCAATTGTCCTTTAGATATATATGTCTGTATTATATGTTGTTGGACTTGGTTGTCCCCCCTCCACCCCACCTTCTCCTAGTTGGGGTACCTTGACTAACACTGCATCGTTGCCACATGTACGGAGTCGCCTGTGAGGCGAGGAACATGATATATGCGGGCAACTACTGTACATTAGATATTAACACAAGTACTGTATTGGCACTTTTTTCAATTTCTTTGATTACGACGTTTCTACTATACTTTTATAAAAAAAAAACTATATAGGGTTATGGTTTATTGCTGTCCCCTGGGCCATCCGTTGGAAATTTCCAGCAGATATTGATGCTTAGATAACAAAAACCCTACGTCTTTTCGTTAAAAAGTTGTGTTTGAGGAGGTCTTCAAAAGACCTTGTTAAGTAGTGTTATTTTTGGTTAATGTTTAATTTATATGCCTTCGGTATTTAGCGCTGCCTAATGGTAAAGAAGGAAATTACCATACCTTATTATTTCCTTGGGCTTTGCTTCTGGTTGTAGGGCGCGCGGCTCTCTTTCGATGTAGGTGATGGGGTTACGCAACGAGTTTATTCGGTTTAATTAATATAGGCATTCACTATACTTAAATACCTAAAGGAATAGGCCTATCCTTTTGAGTTATTAGTTTTATATTATTAGGTATTCACTCAGAACTTATAGGAAGATTAAACACTTCTCCCTTGCCTAAAGCATCGCTCGAAACTGGACAGCCCTGAGATGAGCTAATATAAAATTCCTTGTCTTCAATTTTCGCTGACTTTACAAAGTCCCCAGACATCTAATTTTTGTTTTCATTATTTCTTCTCTCGAAGTAATTTTCATTTGTCAGCGATGAAAAATTTTGATACAAAATAATACATTTTTCTTGTTGTTATGTGGACCCAATGCCTACATATTGGGTTCTATTGTATGACAATTATTTCCATTCCCAATAGGCTATGTCGCCAATCCCGAGGCAATTTTGTAGTTATTTAATTCAATAAGTTAATAATTTGTATTTAATTAAGAAATAAAGGTACCATATACGATACCATGTTGTCGGCGTGTATAGTTTTTCCATATATTGGGGTGGGGGGAGCCGGAGAAAAATTTGTGTTATACATGTAAATTTTTTGATAAACATTGTTTCTCAAACCATGTTAAATGAGTTAAAAAGAATGAAGTAGGAATATGGAAAGAGAAAGGTTACTCAAGACCTATTTAAATGTAAAAGTTGAAGAGTCTAACTTCTCAAGTTTAGTTAAAGTTATGTCAATCAGTTTGACTCCCTTTAGGTATAGGAAATTAATGGAATTAAGGTAAAATTATTAACCATTTTAACTTTGCTCATTATTTGTATAAGTTTTATAAGTCACCAGTTTTTAAATGCTTGTTTACTAATGTTGTTTTGGAGTTTTGTCATGTTTTGTTAACTGTTTGTTTTAAAATGACTTTTACGTTGATGAGTTAATTGAAGTGTACTTCCATGTTGTGTTGTTTGGTTAAATGAGTTTGTACTGTATTCAAACCTCCCACCACTTCAGACTAATCAATACTCGTAGTTTTGGTAGAGGAAATGTTATTCCTCCACAAGTAGATCTCGAGTGCTTGGGGTTTTGAATCCTGCACTGTTTTTGTCTTGTTTGGTCTCTGGCCAAGGGAGGCCATAAGACCCTCGTAGAGTAGTTTGGCCCATGGCAAAGGTAGGCCAAAAGACCTTGAATAGTAGTTTGGTCCATGGTCAGGGTGGGCCATGACCCTTTGCAGAGTAGTTTGGGCTATGGCCAAAGTAGGCCATAAGACCCTTTGTAGAGTAGTTTGGGCTATGGCCAAAGTAGGCCATAAAAGCCTTTGTTTGTTGGTTAGAAATCTGATGAATACTCTCTCTTCAGATTTGAAGTATGTGCCACTGTGTAACCATATAATTTTGGCACAAAATTATGTGCACAGAACCAGAGCGCAGCAATAAAAGCCTTTACTCTCTGATGCTTTATGATGTTCAGACAGGTTATATGTGTTTGTGGCACAGGTAAAGAGTACAGTGTGTGTGTGTGTGTGTGTGTGTGTGTGTGTGTGTGTGTGTGTGTATATAAACTATATATATATATAATCTTTGGTTAGCTTCCGCCCGAATTGTTCATTCTGACGAAGGTCAAGCTTTTCACTCCACCTTAGACCTACAGTTTAACGTGGAATCCGAACCACGCCCCATCAGCAGCCCAGCGTCTTAACCACTAGGCCACCCAGGGTACCCATTTATCTACCAACCACTTTATTGTGTGGAAGGATGAACAGCTGGGTTTTGCTGCGCGCCGGCTGCCGTCGGGTTTCGAACCCGGGGCCGATGGATTCGTAGTCAGCGACGCTAACCACTACACAACCGAGGCGCACATATATATATATATATTGCTTTCATCTGAATCCAGTTGGTCTTCAAAACTTGGAATTACCACTCCAGTGAAGTCAATACCCGTAGTTCTGATCGAGTAAATGTTACACGTCCTACAGGTAGGTCTGGAAGTTTTGGGGTTTAGAAGGAATCCACTCTGTTTGCAAGGAATGTATGTGTCTCGGAGTTTGTTTACTTTATGTGGTTTACTTTATGTGGTGTATTTTATGGTGTGTGTCTGTTGATGAAATCTGTTGAGTGATTCTTCCTTAAAAGAAGAATTGGATGCTTGGAGTTGTATGTGTATATTTGTAAATGTATATTTTGTTGTAGGATTTTATTTTTTGTGTTAGGTTAACCAACTTGGCTGGGCAAAGATCCTCAAATGTTGCATTTGAGACCCTTATCTCAAGCCTTGTCTGTTTTATGCCTATATGTGAAGTAGGACTTAGAATGTTTGTGTTAGGCCTATATATGAAATAGGACTTAAAATGTTTGTGTTAGGCCTATATATGAAACAGGACTTAGAATGGGTTACGACTCTATGTAAAATAGGACTTAGAATGAGTTACGCCTATATGTGAAATAGGACTTAGAATGGGTTACGCCTATCTGTGAAACAGGACTTAGAATGGGTTACGTCTATACAGGGTGTTTCAAAAGTCCCTCATTATTTTTAGAATTTTATTAAAATAGCAATTACAAGAGGAACCAAATGACAATTTGGTTGCTGAGTCTACGATTCATGAGAATTTTGGTGGCATCAAACTTGGCTTCATAAGTCTACTGGAAAGTCACTGGTACACCTCAACGTGGGCACCGTCTTTTTCGAAACAAGCGAGCCACCGTTTTACGCATTCTTGGCCGACATTGGACAACATTTCGGGAGTAACAGAAGCACACGCATTCCTGATCCGTTCTTCTAGTGTGGGGAGGACTCGCGGCTTGGTGGCGTACACTTTGCTCTTAATGTAGCCCCACAAAAAGAAGTCGCATGGGGTAAGATCAGGCAGGCGAGCGAGCAGCCCATTCGATGGGACCACGGCGACCAATCCACCGACCCGGGAACTGCTTATTCAGAAATGAGCGAACCTCACGCGAGTAATGAGCAGGGGCACCGTCTTGCTGGAAAATGACTTCTTGCGTGTCAGCTACAGCTGACAGTTGGGGAATGCAGAACTCCTGAAGCATACGAAGGTAATTGTCTCCGTTGACGTTCACGGAATTTCCATCTTGATCCCGGAAGAAGAACGGACCAATCAGCCCAGCTGAGGAGATGGCACACCAGACGACCAATTTCGGCGTGTCCCTTTCATGTTCACGGATCTCCGCAGGATTGTGAGTTCCCCAGATGCGGGTGTTGTGCCGATTGACGCGACCAGAAAGGTGGAAGAGAGCTTCGTCGCTGAACAACATGTGCTCCAGGATCGATGGGTCTCTTTCGTAGTGATGCAGCAGTGTCTCACACATCTCCACCCGGCAATCGTAGTCTTGAGGTTCCAGCTTCTGAACCATCTGGATCTTGTACGGATACAGCTTGAGACCACGCCGCAAAATCCGTTGGATAGATGTCGCGCTGATGTTCAGTTCCGCAGCAGCTCGCCGAATGGACTTTCCTTGACTTTGAGTAAACGCCTCACTCCGCCCACTTTGAGGTCTTCCTGATCGTGGTTTGTCCTTTACGGATCCGGTCTCCATAAACTTCCGGTGGGTGGCGACGATGGTGTTCCTATCCGGTGCATAATGCTGTCCGTAGACTGCCCGGAATCGTCGCTGCACTTCGACCACAGATTGAAAAACCTGCCATGCAGCGATTTTACACCTCTGCTCTAGAGTCAGCATGGTAGCAGAAGAAAACGGAGCAAAACTTCAAATGTAGACTCAAAACAATTCTCAACTACTGAGTAAGAGTTTACCACAAGATGAACGTCGTTGGTCGATTAGCTGCAAAGAAAATTGAAAATCAAATTAGTGAGGGACTTTTGAAACACCCGGTATGTTAAATATGACTTAAATGGGTTACGCCTACATGTAAAATAGGACTTAAAATGTGTTGCGCCTATATGTAAAATAGGACTTAAAATGTTTGTGTTAGGCTTATATATGAAATAAGGCTTAGAATGTATGTCACGTGGGTGTAGGTTTGAGTTCGTGCAATTGCTTTAGGTCTGTGTCTGTGATGTTCCAGTTCTGAGTTTAATTTTGTGATGTTTGAGTTATAAGTTAAATGCCTGAAGTAAATTTTACAACCTACACCACAGGCTAAATTAAAAATTTACAGTGTTTTTAGTTAGGCCTTGAGTTTAAAGAGTAGAGCCTACTTTGGGAAGTAGGCTTCTAGTATGTCTAAATTGTAAATTGTAGTGTTTGAAGTAGGCCTATAGTGTATAAGTATGTTAGGCCTATCTATGGTATTATTATAGTATTACACCCGTCTAACGTCCAGCAATTATTATATATTCATTAGGTAGATTTTTTAATTCTAAGACACTTTTCTTCTTATAGCGTTTCCGTCGCAAATGCTTCGTTTTCGAGATATATACGTTTTTTGGTGTGTATCTAGTGTGTGTTCGTACGTTCGTTTGTGTGTTCGTACGTTCGTGTGTTCGTTTGTGTTGCCGTCACATGTCTGCCCAATCACTGCGCTCCATCCACTTCGAATTTGAATTAGTTTGCTACCGGAATGGCTTCGTGTGACATGTGTTCGTTCGATTATTACCGCTGTATTGTCGCTTTCTATGAAAATTTAGAAAAAAGTGTTGAGTTTCTGCGTGCTCACGGTGTTCTACCGACAGTAGTGAAGTGTCCACATTGTAAAACGGAGTGTACGTATCGTCAAGACCAGAAACTGTGGCGTTGTACAAAAAGTTACGTTGTGCCTAAAACGAAGAAAAGACGGTACTGTGATTATTCTGTCTCAGATTTTAAAGGTTCTTTTCTAGACAATACTAATATTCCTCCGTGGAAAATTGTTCCTTTTGTTTCCTGTTTTTCTTTTAGGTTAGGATAGGTTAGATTAGGTCAAGTCAATTTTGAAGGTGAAATTTATGTTTTTCCTATGGTTTTTGATGTTTTGAACGAATCTGACCTTCAAAACCGTCGGAAATGACTCGTTTTCGATTGCCGGCTGGGGGGAGGGGGGAGGGGGGTATCTAAAAAACGAGTCATTTCCGACGGCTTTGAAGGTCAGATTCGTTCAAAACATCAAAAACCATAGGAAAAACATAAATTTCACCTCCAAAGGGAGACGGGTGTAATACTATAAATTTACCCTATCTATTAAGGTCAAGTAAAGTGGGCCTACCAAATATGCCTATGATATGGGCCTACTAAGTAGGCTTAGTGTGACGCGGGCCTATTTCGTATAGGACCTAAAGTGAGTTAAGCCTGTTAAATGAGGCTTTGTTTTGAGTTTAAAGAGTATAGCCTACTAAATAGGCTTAAGGTAAAGCGGGACTACTAAATAGGTCCAGGGCGAAGTTGGCCTATTTTGTAGAGGACCTAAAGTGAGTTAAGCGTATTAAATGAATGAAGCTTGGTTGACGGTTATGATCGGCCTTCGCCGATTGTTACGTTAGGTACGGTAAGGTAGAGTTTGGGTTAGTGTTTGTGTTAGTGTAAATTTTAGAGGGGTCGGGTCCACACATGCGGGTCATCATATTAAAAAACTATATAGACGCTGTGGATGATTGCTGTCCCCTGGGCCAACCGTTGGAAATTTCTAGCAGATATTGATGCTTAGATAACGACAAAAACCCTACGTCTTTTCGTTAAAAAGTTGTTTGAGGAGGTCTTCAAAAGACCTTAAGTAGTGGGGTTTTTTTTTGTTAATGTTTAATTTATATGTCTTCGGTATTTAGCGCTGCCTAATGGTAAAGAAGGAAATTACCATACCTTATTAGGGTGTGTCAATTTTAGGGAGCAAAGTGAAATCTTTAGATTTTCAAAGACTACTAGTGACCAAATGATGCATTTTTATGTGCTAAATTGAAATATGGCTTTAAAATCCAGATTTGACCACTCCTAGCTACTTATATTTGAAGTTCAAGTTTACGAAAAATCATCAATTTTTGCAAGTATTTTTTTTATTGTATATATTATATAACTACATTTTACATACATACAATTAAAGACATTTTGATTGCATTTCAATATTAAAACTTAGAAATATAGATAGGTTTCTTGAACTTTGCCAAGGATGCCATGTCTGCCTTGCTCTTGTTCCTGGACATGAGCTCCCTACTAGCCACCTGGCCACTGATGTACGCCTCCCTCCTCTCTTGTGAGTAGACATGTTGTGCTGCTTCAGTTGTCATCCTTACACACCTCTCTACTGAATGTGTGTGTGAGGGCCATCAGGAACTTCCATTGGTCTATCCAGAAACTCCTTGATTGCAGCAGTGGTGAGGGAGCAGGTCAGAGGAGGCTCAGTCACGCCAGAGTTCCAGTCAATAAGCTCCGAGAGTTTGGTGGCATCTGGGTTGATGTCAGGAGTCTTCCTGGGTCTGACACTGTAGTCTCCTACCTGTGTGTCCTCATCTCCTTCACCTCTGATTTCCAGTATCCTCTTCACTGCCTCCCTCCTCTCCTCCTCCACCTCACTGCACAGCATGGCCTGGAGCAAAGACTCAGTGTGTGCATACCAGGCTGATCTCTTCACTGTAGGCATCACTATTCCTATCACCTCCTTCTTCTGACTTCTGAGCAGCTCCAGCTGGTACAGTACATGCCTGGGACCCTCCACCCAGCTGTGATTTAACTTGATGTTGAACCAGTTTGGCATGTAGACTCCCACTATGAATTCCACAATTATCCTCAGATTCTTCAGGTTCCTACCCTTCAGCCCATATTTGGAAATCCACAATCTGCAGAACCTTAGAGCCGTGGTGACCCACCTACTGTGACAGACTGGCCCAATCTTCAGGAGAGCTAGACTCTGAGGTACCTCTCCCGATCTGACAGCAGTGATGATTCTGTAGCCATATGATTGGTCTGTGCTGAGGTCCTTGACTACCTCCTGACTGAGATGGGATAGAGGAGGACCAACAGTGATCCTCTTGAAGTTTGGGTTGATCTCCAGCTCAGTAGCAGTGTCTAACATCCTCCCTAGGGGAACAGACCACTTGTTGTTGCTCAATGTCTTGCCATCCAGTGCAGTCACCAGGTGTCTGAGACTCAGCTCCCCAGTGTGCAAGTCATAGACAATCCACACCAACTTCCTGCTAAGCTTGGCCTCCACATAATGCATTATTCCTCCCTCTCAGCCAGTATTCACATTAATACTGTCACCTCTTATGGCCAAAAGGGTCTGGTCTGTTCCTCTCTTTCTTAGCCAGTTCACCAGATGATCAGCAATGACCTCAGCATGACGTCTCTCCTCTGCAACTTCCTCTGGTATAAAATGCCACAAATATTTCCCACCTGGTTCATTGTAGTGTAGTGTTCTTCCTTAATGAGGCCAGGAAACTGCCTGTCACTGCCCTCAGCTTCCATCATCACTTTGGTGTCATCTCTTTTCCCATCAAAGAAGATACAGGTGATGCCATTTTCCCTAATCTCTTCATCAAACTTCTTGACCAGCTCCTTAGTCAGTCTCTCCTGAGCCCTCCTCACCTTGTTGTGGTCAATTACCAGTGCTGTGTCAAACTCTGTGATAAGACCATCAATCCAAGCAGCAGCGGCAATCTCTGCAGTCTCTCTCAGCCCAGTGTGATGTCTCAAGCTAGCCAGAGCTATGTTGGTGATATCTTCAGTGTTGTATTTCTTCTTAGCCACAGGCAAGGAAAAAATTGTCGCAGCCTCTGGTATGAAGTCTTCGTCCTCCCCTCTCCTCCCTGCCTCCTCCAGTATATCTCCAGTCCCCTCCAACTCCATCTCCAGCAGTGACTCCTCCCTCAACTCCTCTTCTTTCTTGGCTGACTCCTCTGCCTTCCTCCTCCTCTTCTCCTCGGCCTTCCTTCTCTGCTCCTGTCTCTGCAGCACTACTTCCTGTCTCCTGGTCTCAAGGTGATCAGCTAGACCCATCTGGTGTGCCCCCACACTTCCCACCTCTTCTCTCTGACCTTTAAAGAAGGCAAGCTCCTGCACTGGTATCTTCTGCTCGCTCCTGCAGCTGCAGTCAATGTGAACCTCACTGTTGCAGACAGGGTTGCATCCAAGCTCACTGCAGCTTCTGATCACACAGTGACAGGTCAGGATGTCCACCAATTTGTCCAGTTTTATCATGAACCTATCTTTGACCTCTAGCTTCACATTGCCAATGGACACCTTCACTGCCTCATCCCACAGTGCCTTCACTTTAGCCCTGATCCTGACCTCAGTGTTGATTGCAGGTCCTGTGAATAGAGCGTTGGCCTTTCTCCACTGAGCCAGTAGCCCTGGAACAATGCCGTTGTTAATCAGGTCATTAACTGGGTAATTCCTCCTGTCTTCCTCACTCATCTCTCTCCTCAACAAACCATACCTCAGCAGATCTCTGGCTGTGGGCAGCTCAGCAGGGGGAAGTTCTCTCCCAGTCCCCACCACATGACTTGGGTGACAACTTGATTTGCTTCGGGTTCTGATTTCTTTCTGACTCATCATGTGGACCTGTGAACAAAAGAAATGTCATTGAAATTTGGATAGGCCTACTGATTATGATTACATAAAATTAAGTTAATTGAAATTCTTAATATCTTCCTATAAGCTCAGATAAAAGGTTATGTTGTTATAGATACAAGACTTAATTATTCAAAGTAATGACAATTTCATATATCTATCATATCAAAATATACAGAGAGTTTGGGTCACACATAACATTTCGAATAATTTGAATTACACAATATTTACATTACGAAGTAATCAAAATTGTCAAAAAGGAGGGAAAACACATGCATTCACAATCAAAACTCCAGCATTTGTGACTATGTGAAACTTAGAAACCATACTGCACACCAAAAATAACCAAAGTTGACCACACATATCAATGGCACATTGATATACGATGCTGCAGTCATATTTAGGTTATATTTCAAAACTTTATGGTCAAATATAAGTAGGTAAATGGCTTTTCTAAACAACACTAAAGATATTTCTAAGTTTGCTAGGTAATATGACATCATTTGAGCATTAGTAGTTTTTGAACTGTTGACTTTACTAAAATTGACACACCCTAATACCTTATTATTTCCTTGGACTTTGCTTCTGGTTGTAGGGCGCGCGGCTCTTTCGATGGAGGTGATAGGATTAGGGAACGAGTTTATCCGGTTTAATACTAAGTATTTGAAGGAATAGGCCTATCTTTTTGCGTTATTAGTTTTATATTATTAGGTATTCACTCAGAACTTATAGGAAGATTGAACACTTCTCCCTTGCCTAAAGCATCGCTCGAAACTAGACAGCCCTGAGATGAGCTAATCAAAAATTCCTTTTGTCTTCAATTTTCGCTGACTTTATAAAGTCCCCAGACATCTAATTTTTGTGTTTTCATTATTTCTTCTCTTGAAGTAATTTTCATGCGTCAGCGATGAAAAATCTTGATACGAAATAATACGTTTTTCTTGTTATGTGGACTCAATGCCTACATATTAGGTTCTATTGTATGGCAATTATTTCCATTTCCAATAGGCTATGTCACCTAGTTATTTAATTCAATAAATTAATAATTTGTATTTAATTAAGAAATAAAAGTACCATATACGATACCATGTTGTAGGCAAAGGTGGGCAGGACCGAATTCCAGGAACTCGGTCCTTTTTAAGGACCGTGAAAGGACCGTGAGCGGGAAAGTCGGTCCTTTTCTCAGTGAGGACCGAAATGAGGAGCGACGGTCCATTTTTAAGCAATTCCGGACGGTCTTTTTTAGTGATTTTAGTGTGTTTAGTGATTATTTGAAGTTCTAAAAAAGATGGATCGTTTCCTCCAGAACACTCAGAAAGAGACTGAGACTGAACTGAAACTTGTTTCAACACCTGGAGGAGACGAAGAATCTACTGATGTTAGTGCTTCAACTTCAAGTCAAGCAACTGGAGCTCCTAGCGGAAGAACTGAACCCGGCAATCCCTGGCCGTACCTGGACAAATACTTTGAATACCTGGGCCCCAAGGGTGAGCAGAACCTGGAGTACAAGTGCTTGCTGTGCCTGCCGAACAAGAACATCCTCTCGACAAGCAACAAGAGCCAAAACAACCTCAAGCGACATGTCTCCAGGCGCCACCCTCACGTCCAGAACCAGTTCGACCAGTGCTCAAGCCAAAAAGGTCAGGGCTCAGTGACAGCCAGTTTGAAATGCTAGTCTTCGTGAAGGGAAACTCAAGCATTTAACTTAATAACTTTTTTTCATCATTTATGTATTGTATTAATTATAATTTACGTTAATAAAATTAAAGATTTCCGGTGTCTTTAATTTCATTTTTCATTTTAATCAAATTTTTCACTTATATTATATATAAGGACCGAGGACCGAGTCGTTCCTAGGTCCTATCTTCAGAAAGGACCGGGACCGTCGGTCCAGTTTGAGGCAAGGACCGGGACCGGGACCGTCGGTCCTTTTTGAGGCCCGGGTGCCCACCTTTGGTTGTAGGCGTGTATAGTTTTTCTATAACTTTAACTTTTATTCGGACTACGACTGAAACACTTGTTACCGCTTCATTGGACAAGCAAACTTTGTCTGTATATGTACCTGGTAGTAGTTTCGTGCGTTGGTCCCTCTTCACACGTAGGTGAAGCTGGTGGCCCCGCATCTAGGAATGGCTTGGTGAAGGACCTAGTTGCTTTCTTGCGCTCTCCACCGCACAAAGCCAGGTACACCCGGCTCATCTGATACCGTCCTGAGCCAGGCATCTAGTTTTCTCTTGAAGGTTTCAACTTTGACCCCTGTCATGTTTCTGAGGTCCTTTGGAAGTTGGTTAAAAAGTCTTGGCATCCTGACAACCAAGCTGCTTTCTTTCAGTGTTGAGGACGTCCCTTGTCGGGCGTTTAATTTGGGAACACTACACTTTCTGCATTTCCTATTTTCCAGTGTTGTTTGGGTGGTAACTGGGTTTAGTTTGAGGTTTGGTATCAGTTTTTCGATCATTTTCCATGTATGTATTATAGTGTCCCTCTCCCTTCTTCTTTCCAGGGAGTACAGACTTAGTTTACGTCGTCTTTCCCAGTAGTTTCTTTGCAGCCATCGATCTTAGCTGTGAAATGTCTCTGAATATCTTCTAGTTTATTAATTTCTTCCTTTTTATATGGGAACCTCAAGAGTAAGTATTCAAGTTTTGGCATGATCAGTGTTTTCAAAAGGAAAATCATTACTGTTTTGTCCCTTCTTTTAAAGGGTCTTAGTACCTGTCCCGCGACTCTTTTTGCTTTGTTTATCGGAATCTGATTTGTCTCGAATTTCGTATCATCGGTCATTATAACCCGCAAATCTATGGTTTTCGTGCTTCTCTGAATTTCCTGTCTGTCTGGGGCATAATATGCTAAGTTCCTTATTTCTACCATATCTCAAGAGCTGAAATATCTCGGTGTTAAATGTAATGTTCTCTTCTGACCATGTGTATATTCTGTTCGTGTCCATCTGTAAGGTCTCCACCCCTTTTAAACCGCTGATTTTTCTGCTGATCTTTGTGTCGTCTGCAAAGGATGTTACTATACTATTGCTGTTTATTTCATTGTCTATGTCTGTCAGCATGATAATGAAAAGGAGCGGGGCCAATACTGTTCCTTGTGGTACTGAGCTGCGTACTTCCGATTCTGATGATGATATACCTTGAATTTTAACGACCTGTATACGTTCTCTGAGGAAGTTATAGATCCATTTTCCAACTTTGCCTGTTATTCCCATGTTTCATTTTATGCGCTATTATATCATCATCACATTTGTCGAAGGCTTTAGCAAAATCAGTGTATACGACATCGTAGTTTTCATTGCCTCAAAGTGCGTCTAGGATATTGTTATAGTGTTCTATAGGTTGTGATAGGCAAGATCTTCCTAATCGGAATCCGTGCTGATTTTCGTTGAATCTTTCCTGCGTCTCCAAGAAGTCATCTATTTTCTCTCTCACTAATCTTTCAAATACTTTAGTAACTTGCTATGTCAAAGACAATGGTCTATAGTTCTTTGCCTGAGATCTGTCCCCTCCTTTATATATAGGTACAATGTTCGCTCTTTTCAAGATACTGTACTCGGTATTTTTCCAGTATCTAGGGATCTTCTCGATATCCAATATATGGGTGTTGGTATTTCATTTTTAGTTTTTAATCAATAATGCATTCCACTTGTCTGTACCTGCCGCTGAGTGTGATTTCATTTGTCCTATAGCTCGCCCTATATCTTCTGGAATAATATATATATATATATATATTATATTATATATATATATATATATATATATATATATTGTGTGTGTGTGTGTGTGTGTGTTTAAACGATAGTTACAACTTTTAATTAATTTATTGAAGTGACCTAACCGCATATGCAGTGTATAATTGTGAAAACGACTGTAGAAATGTTTGAATTTCTGGTTCGTACATCAAACAGCGAGTCATTCATTGGTCGTGCAAACGATGAGTAAGATCATCCAGTCGAAAAACTCATTTCAAATTCATAACCACCAATAACGTCAAAGAATACAAAATGAACAACACACACACAAACACAAACACAAAAAACAAACCCATTTTAATTTGAACTATTTTGATGAGTGTTCGTTACCAACGTTTTTGTTTATAGCTGGTGGGGAATGGACGCGTTGTTTCTCTCTCTGTATTACGAGTAATATCAAAATAAGAAGGGCATAACTCCTCAGCAGTTTATTTTATATGCACTCCAATGTGTATAAAGTATCAGTAAATCCGTGCATATAAATTATAAAGTGAAATTCATTGAATGTATAAAGTGCAATATACTGTAGTTTAAAACAAATTATCACGAATTAAAATATATATTCAAACGAAATACTGCAGTCATCTGAGAAAAGTTTGGAATAAGGCAGGAAAAGATCCTAAAATCATAAAACCAAACTTTCGTGACCGACTCCCACCCAAATGAAGAAAAAAAAATTGCGCGTGTGTGTGTATTGAGCGATTACGGTAATGGAAAACATGGCCATAGGTTAAAATTCTCACCTTATTTGCAACTTGTGTAGTTTAGCAACAACTGAAAATGAATAGTTAGAAAAAAATCTGACTTTTGGAAACTCGGTGAAAAAAATTAAGTAATAACCAACATGGATTCCTGTCAGGAAAATCATACCTATCACAACTAATGGAATTTTGAATTGAACTGAATTGAATAGCCTTTATTGATAAAATAAACACAGTACTTTTACAATGACATAAATAATTGAAAAAACCGGACTACTTATTTTATTTAATTTAGCCCTTAAGCTTTAGGCTTTACTGGTGCACTATAACATTATTGATGCACTTGAAAGTAATGAGAACTTATATGATATACACAGACTTTGCCAAGGCGTTCGACAATTGTGACCATTAGGGGTGTTCAAAATTAGGAAATGTTTGAAAAATGTAGCATACTGTGTTTTTCCCCATTATTTGGTCCAAGGCACCATTTTCATCAAAATCGAAATTAGCCTTGGGATCACTCAAAGAGCTTAAAGATAGCATGCTTCAGTCATTTACGGTAAAATGCTAACTTTGTAACTAATGGAGCATGCTATCTTTAAGCTCTTTGAGTGATCCCAAGGCTAATTTCGATTTTGATGAAAATGGTACCGTGGACCTAATAAATTGGAAACAATTTTGATGTCGGAACGAGTTACGATTTTCAAGATATTTGACATCAAAGTATATCAATTGTCATAGAGTTACGCAATTTTGTAGTGATTGAGGAATATGTCCGTAGTGATTTCTGTGTTCAAAAATTTAATTTCCTTTGGTGTAAGTCGCTGTGCACAATTGGAATAAAATGATATGATATTGGTCAATTTCTTTTGTATGTAGATACCATATATCAACTGGCTAGCATGTAATATAATACCTCTTTTCCAGGTATCCTAATAAAGTATCTACGTCCCGCGCAACTTCCTCAAGCTAAGATGGATCCTGAACCAGTGACAACCCGTAGTGGTGGAAGACTTCAGACGCCTCAAGAACTTCCTCGCAAAAATGCCAAAGTGTCACCATCTGTTCCCGTTCTAAGGAATGAAACAAATCATTTCCTTGTAGGTCAGCCATTCTCCTCTATATGTGGCGCAAGGTTGCCTACAGCGCGACAAGTGCTCCAGTTTTTCTTCCATGTAAATCAAAGCCTATCATTAAACAGGAACGAAGCATTTAAAATAACTGTACAGAATGTATTGACCTTCTGGAACATGGCACGTATAAAGACCATTCGGCCGCATAACTGCGTAGCGAAGCTGCAAGCTTTGTGGTGTGAGTGGGAGCTGTTGGACAAGAATAAGAAAATGGAGAGTGACCCAGACAACAAACGCGCCATCTTTGCAGATAAATTCAATAAGCTCTGGAATAATGGCGCCTCTAATGTTATCGAGGAAGTCCTAATAAATAGGCTTCTCACGGATGATAAAAGGGAAGACATAAGCTTTTATCTGGACCAACGCGATGGACGAGAAGCTACACTTAGTGACAATGATAAAATCTTCGCTGATAAGAAAAAGCTTGACATTGAGGGCGCTCCAGAAACAGAACGCAGCAATGCGAACTTCATCAGCTCAGAGTAGCGCATCAGCAGCCCTAGAAGATGAGGAAATCGGCGCCCTGTCAGATGACAGTGAGATAGAGGACCACGGAGAACCTGAGAGCACCGATTTCTCACCAGGACCATCACGAAGGCCGCAGTTCATGGTACTGAAAGCGTCAAAACATATCATGCAGGACCCCGAGCTAACATCAACATTTGATAGGATCAAAATGAGTGATAATGAGGTAACCATAGCAGTAGCTACAGTTCTAAAGGTGTGTGGCGCCAGCTTGTCCAACTTCAGCTTGTCCCAATGCACTACGCGCCATGAGCGCATGGCTGACATAATATTTCGCTAGAAATTCTGGATTCGGTTCGACAGAACCCTCCTGAGTTCGTTACACTACAATGGGACGGTAAGTTGACTAAGGATAGGTACGGTGATGCCCACGAAGCACTTGCTATACTTGTCTCAGGTCCCACTCCCAATTTTTCCAAGGGTAAGCTTATTGGTGTTCATGGGCTACCACATGCAACTGGGAAAGTTAAAGCGGAAGCAACTGTAGAGATACTGGAAATGTGGGAGGTCAAAGAGAAAGTGAAAGCTCTCGTTTCTGATACAACCGCGAGTAACAGTGGCTGGAAGAGTGGAGCCGCTAAATACATCGAGGAACTCACTGAGAATAAAGTGCCTGGGCTGCAGGCACCATGTTTTGGAACTTGTTCTTGGCAATGTGTGAGAGACCTTGTTCGGAAAGACCAGCGGTCCTGAAAACACCATATTCCATCAGTTCAAGTCTGCATGGCACGCCATAGACACTAATCTGCCGCATCAAACACTTCAATTCTCGGACCCGTGGCTTCTGAAATGTGCAGAAGAGGCAAAGAAAGACCTGATTGAAGTGCTTACAACGGGAGAGAAGTTTCCTCGGGACGACTACAGAGAATGTAGCTCGCCCTATATCTTCTGGGATAATAAATATATATATATATATATATATGCATATAACTGCAATGACCGCGCAGTATATAAATGAATAGAAACGACATAAGTGTTAAGGAACGTCTCTGCACACGAGGAGGAGAGATAACGAATAATGAAAAATGAGGCGAACCGCCCGGGAATCGAACCCAGGGCCTTCCAATTGCCGGTCGGACGCTCTACCATTATGCTACGGACCTCACTCAATCACAAATCGAAATTCTCCCACATAGGGCAGAAACCAATACCCTGAGAGGGCACCCTCGCAAATCGTGAATATGCGCATATAACTGCAATGACCGCGCAGTATATAAATGAATAGAAACGACATAAGTGTTAAGGAACGTCTCTGCACACGAGGAGGAGAGATAACGAATAATGAAAAATGAGGCGAACCGCCCGGGAATCGAACCCAGGGCCTTCCAATTGCCGGTCGGACGCTCTACCATTATGCTACGGACCTCACTCAATCACAAATCGAAATTCTCCCACATAGGGCAGAAACCAATACCCTGAGAGGGCACCCTCGCAAATCGTGAATATGCGCATATAACTGCAATGACCGCGCAGTATATAAATGAATAGAAACGACATAAGTGTTAAGGAACGTCTCTGCACACGAGGAGGAGAGATAACGAATAATGAAAAATGAGGCGAACCGCCCGGGAATCGAACCCAGGGCCTTCCAATTGCCGGTCGGACGCTCTACCATTATGCTACGGACCTCACTCAATCACAAATCGAAATTCTCCCACATAGGGCAGAAACCAATACCCTGAGAGGGCACCCTCGCAAATCGTGAATATGCGCATATAACTGCAATGACCGCGCAGTATATAAATGAATAGAAACGACATAAGTGTTAAGGAACGTCTCTGCACACGAGGAGGAGAGATAACGAATAATGAAAAATGAGGCGAACCGCCCGGGAATCGAACCCAGGGCCTTCCAATTGCCGGTCGGACGCTCTACCATTATGCTACGGACCTCACTCAATCACAAATCGAAATTCTCCCACATAGGGCAGAAACCAATACCCTGAGAGGGCACCCTCGCAAATCGTGAATATGCGCATATAACTGCAATGACCGCGCAGTATATAAATGAATAGAAACGACATAAGTGTTAAGGAACGTCTCTGCACACGAGGAGGAGAGATAACGAATAATGAAAAATGAGGCGAACCGCCCGGGAATTGAACCCAGGGCCTTCCAATTGCCGGTTCGCCTCATTTTTCATTATTCGTTATCTCTCCTCCTCGTGTGCAGAGACGTTCCTTAACACTTATGTCGTTTCTATTCATTTATATACTGCGCGGTCATTGCAGTTATATGCGCATATTCACGATTTGCGAGGGTGCCCTCTCAGGGTATTGGTTTCTGCCCTATGTGGGAGAATTTCGATTTGTGATTGAGTGAGGTCCGTAGCATAATGGTAGAGCGTCCGACCGGCAATTGGAAGGCCCTGGGTTCGATTCCCGGGCGGTTCGCCTCATTTTTCATTATTCGTTATCTCTCCTCCTCGTGTGCAGAGACGTTCCTTAACACTTATGTCGTTTCTATTCATATATATATATATATATTAGGGTGTCCCAATTTTTTTTCTTAACACGACCTGACCACTCGTGTCATGCCCGGATGTGGTTTGGGCTAAAGCATTGGCTGTGTGATTTTCAACTCGATCAGATGATATTTAGAGGTCCCGACGTTTGATGACTTTTTTTTGGTTTTCAGAATTGATCATTATGGCGTTGACAAGATCAAACATCAAGTTGTGGCTTCTTGAGAGGTCTCCGATAGCAGAGCTGGCTAAATCTCGATTACCAAGTAATATGAACGTGTTGCTCCTTTTCTTCTACCATCACCGCGACCAAAAGAAGACAGATTCCAACAGTGTCAAGGCTGTAATATCGGCTGTATTAGAAATCTGGGCTAGAGCCAACTCGAATCTGGCAACAACCTCCGTTCATGCCTCGACTAAACTGAAAGCTTTGGTTCAGAGGTATCGAAATTTGCATAAAAACAAGAACAAGACTGGAATGACTTACAATATGCAGCGGGATGTATTCTTGGCTGATATGGAGGATATTTTTGATGTCGCCCGCTCAGACGTTCTGGATCGGGGAGATATCCCTCTTGAAGACAAGGAATTCCTCATTTCCCAAAGGGCAGATCGACATACGAGTTACATGGGAGGTGAAGATAGAAAATATAATGCAGCCACAATGAAAAGACATGAAAGGGAAAGAGCTCTTGAGCGGGCACACCGGCGTCAAACGGAGGAGGCTCTAGCTGTAGGAGTCACAGAAGAGGCTACCGACAGCAGTTCTAGCACATCGTCAGCTGACAGTGGAAACGAAGCCGTCACTTGTGGACTTAAACCTTCGAAAGCTCCCAAACATGACAGACTAAAAGAAAGTCTGAGTGATCTTGACCTGGCAGCAACTTGGGATCGCGAGGGCCTTTCTGTTCGACAGGCAACATCAGCGTTTGCTGCGACTGCAAAATCCCTAGTTCTCGGTCCTGACAGTGTTCCATCAAAGAGCACGGTTCACCGCTTCCGACAAAAGGCCAGTACAATGATAGGGACCAATGTTATTGGCCACCTCGAGCAGCTTCCACCTCGACTGCAGATCCACTGGGACACAAAGATACTCACTGACATCGAACAGGAGGGTAAGTCAGTCGATCGGATTGCTGTTGTGGTGACTGGGGATGGTGTGGAAGAGCTATTAGGAGCACCGAAAATGATAGACGGCACAGGACAGCAAATGGCAAGCGCAGTCCATCAAGCGCTCACCCTAGTCGGAATTGAGGACAAGATCATAGGCATGGTGTTTGACACGACGGCATCAAACACATGGATAGGAGTTTCAAGGAGGCCTGGCCATCAATGAACCACTGTCAGTTGGATGCATTTGACAAGGACGAGGTGGCTAAAGCCTTCATAAATGACAATGCTTGCCTTTCACAAATGCGACTTGAGGTAATAGACTATATCCGCGATGCCCTAAGAAGTGGTAATCATCCTCGAGAGGATTATGAAGAACTTCTTCGACTGAGCCTCTTGTACCTCGGAGACGACGTAGGACGTTACAAGCTTCGGCCTCCAGGGGCTTACCATCCGGCCAGATGGATGGCCAAAGGTATTTACTGCCTGAAAATAGCATTACTGCAGTCCCAGTTCTCCGAACTTCGTCTCCAAGAACTGCAAGAGGTTCGCCGTATGGCTCTCTTCGTGAGCCTTGTATACGTGCGTCACTGGCACGAGGCTCCCATCTCCATCAAATCTCCCAAAAATGACGTTAGGCTGTGCAATCTTCTTGTAGGTTACCCTGACAAGGACGTTGGAAACACAGCTTACCGGGCTGTGCTCCGTCATCTGTGGTATATCTCGGAGGACTTAATCTGTCTTGCACTGTTTGATGACAGAGTTGACGACAATGAAAAGCGTAACATGACGGCTAACCTGAAAAAGCGCCCTGGGAAAGGACTCAAACGGGTCCAAGGCAAGGGACTGCAAGTGGATGGCCGTTTAAGTCCGTGGGTGACGAGTCGATCCACCACACTCTTCCAGTTTCTCCAAGTTGAGCCCACGTTCCTCACCAAAGACCCTGAAACATGGCCTACTGACGAAAACTACCGTCTGGCAAAGAGCCGAGCTGCAGAACTGATGGTGGTCAATGATGCAGCAGAGCGAGGCATCGCCCTCATTGAGAAATACACAAGCAAACCTCTGTGCCGTGATGAAGAAGACCTCCAGTTCCTCCTTCGAACTGTCTACTCACACCGACGGAATGTGAGCCGGAAGGGAACAAAAACGGATCCCATGAAACACGTGTTTAGTTAAAATGCTAAATGTGATGCTTTGAAATTGTTGTTTGTGTGTTAAGATTAAAATACATGTTTATTTTGTATAATCATCTTTGTGATGGAACTTTTGAGAGAAATATTTCAGTTAATTTGCCTTTCAGTTAAGAGGAGAAATAAAGTGTTCAAAGTTCGGGACCTTTAAATTTCCTTCGATCTCTCTGAAATTTTACAGGAAGACTTCTAATGGGAAACATCAAAAGAGCGCAACACGAGCGGATTTGTATCCCGAAAAAACATTTGGCCCCCTATGAGTTTGGGACACCCGAATATAATATATATATATATATATATATATATATATATATATATATATATATATATATATATATATATATATGTTATGCATGGGAATGAATCATAAGGTTAATTAATTACTGGTTATTAATTAAACCATAAATTGAATTGTGTGTATAATTATTCATATAAATGTAAGAATGAATAAGTATGTATCAATACCAGAATCAACTAAGGTATGCATTAGCTCAAATGAAGAGTTTTTTGTTAGCCAAAATGGCGGGTTCATGTTGCATCTCTCAGACGACGTTTGGAAATTCTAAAATATGTGAATTAAAACACATGCATGTTGAAACACTCGCGTAAATTAGGGAGAAGGACATGAATTTAATTGTCTATTCAATTTTAAATCATTCGGTTAAAAATAACCTATGAAGGATACCCCGATACACAGTGGCGTATCAAGGGAGGGGCGAGAGGGGCGACCGCCCCGAGCGGCACTTCCCGAGGGGCGGAAAATTACTGTCAGGCGGGCGCAGTATGCAAAATTTTGGGTTTGGACCAGTGTGCATTAAAAATGAACTCTTTATCCGTGTTTTTAACTAATGAACGAGAGGCAGTAGTATCAAACGCTGCAGATGCCGCCGAAGAGTTCTGTAATGAAATGGATATCAGTATAGACCGCAGAGTCAGGAGACGGAGAAGAATGCCTGGAGAGCAAGCTCGTGATGCTGGATTGACCGTGCAAGAGGATGTACGCAGAGAATTTTTTAAAATCATGGATCGTTTATTAGCAGAAATTGAAAAACGCACAGTTTGTCTTAAAAACATGAATGATCGCTTTGAATTTCTGTCTCCTTCGTACCTTTTGAATCAGTCCAAAGATGAAGAAATTAATACCAAGGTCAATAATTTTTCTTCCATCTACAATGACATTAATCCAGGAAGTCTACTGGAAGAAATAAAGCGTTTGCGCAGACATTTGCTCAGTTTCGAAAGCATAAGCGTCGACGATGATCCAAAGAACTGGGATATGTTAAACTACTTCAGTGGATCGTTAAATGGGATCTAGTGGAATCTTTGCCTCATATAACAATTGCCCTCCGGATCTGTCTAACTACATGCATGTCCGTGGCAAGTTGCGAACGAAGTTTCTCGAAACTGAAACTTATAAAAACTTACCTCAGGTCAACTATAAGTCAATCTAGACTGAGCAATTTGGCGATTATTTCAATTGAACGCGAAGTTCAGAGACAATGGACATAGAAAAAATCATTCATGAATTTTCTGTTATGAATGATTATACATTATATAGTTATTGTTAAAATTATGTAGTGTATTATGTACGGTACATTATGTAGTATTGTTAAAATTGAAGTTGCTTTATTTAAGTTTTTCTTCCAATAAAAGTTTTGTTTAGAAGTGTATTTTTGTAAAGGAATTGTTTTTAAAATTGAAAATTGTTGCGGGGGGGGGGGGGGGGGGGGGGGGGGGGGGGGGGGGGGGGGGGGGGGGGGGGGGGGGGGGGGGGGGGGGGGGGGGGGGGGGGGGGATAAATTAATATAAAGAATTTCATTTTCAAACGAAATGTAGCCCAACACACGTGGGTTCCACTCCCTCAAACCAGAGAGAGATGTTTCAGAAGATAGCGTTCATTTACGTATAAAATGAAAAGGCGTTCAAAAGTTAACGTTCATTTACGTATAAAATGGAAGGGCTCCGTTAAAAGTTAATTGGTACATCATTAACAAGTAATTGGCACATAAAATTACACCTTATAAAAGGTAAATAATTCTTACAAATAGGATTTATAAAAAAAAAAGATGGGATAAATGTTTGCCGGAAAACATAAATTCGAAGCGGGAAGATGCCCACCTCGAAACAGAGAGAGAGGGTATGAGACAAAGAAAAACAGTTAGTGCATTCCAAACAGTGGTCGAGTAAAGATCGTTCTCACGAACTCTGTTTCAAATTAAGTAAGAATTAAAATAAATTCTTCCTGCAAGAACATAAAAAAAACAAGTTCTTCAGAAAAGTTAGTTTCGTATAAATTAATACGAACGTTGCCTTCGAAATAAAGGAAATTTCGGGTAGCAATTAAAAGTGGAGTAGTTAAAAAATCGAGTAAAATCTCGTAAAGAAAGTGAAACGAAAATTCAAGTCTGTTTAAAAGACTCCCAAAAAAGTTAACTTAGAAAGGCATAGAAAACAGACTTAGCTCAACTAAGACGTAAAAATTGTCTCCCCTTAAAATTTCTCTTAGAAAACGGGAGACAAAGCGAACGTATACGTACATAATTACAAGGAATTAAAAACCATACACAAAAAGGGTTTACGTCCACAAGATACATATACATTATACATTTATTTATATTTTTTTATCGTATACATTATACCCAGTTATTTAATGGTCTTGTAGTAATATTGAACCTCAGAATTCTTAAGACAAAAGTTAATTGTCTCAAACATCTTTTATTTAAAGGAAGTAATTGATGTTAAAGTCCATATAATTGAAAGGATAGGGAACCAGTCGTTTTCAAAAAAATTTAGTCAATTGACATTGCATGTTAAAATTGTGGTATGGGCGCGATTAATAAATTTTTATGACTTGGCATATTACAAGAGACTGTATTCAGTTAAATAACTACCAGGTGTAGATTAAAATTCTCTCAGTCAAATGTAAAGTGTTTATACATTTTAATTAATTGACTTAAGTAACAATTAATCTGAAGTATCATTCTTCTCATGGTAATTGATTCCATGCCAAAATATTTGGCTCAGTCTCACACATTGACTGAATTATGTTAATTCTAAATATCAATTCTTGAAGTAAGAATTAATGTCTCAAGTGTCATTTCCATAAACAAACCCTTATTACTGTCAAAATTGTTATTTGCATTATAATTGATTTTAAGTTCTTGAATATACTATTTTTGTAAAAGGCGTATAATTACCCCCCTACACGAATTAATAGAGAAATATACAAAAGTATAAATACCATCAATGATATATAACCTTGGAGTAAAACGAATGATGTGGTTTAATTGACAACAGGTCAAAGAAAAGTATAATTAATACCAATAAATTCATGATTAAAAGTAAAATACATAAAGTATAAACAAAAATAAACCACCTCGTTACGTTACAATATATACACACACAAGGGTACTTCAATAAGTATCCACACTTTTTATTTTAGTGATAATATAGTATATATAATATATACTCGTAATAACGAGCCAAACTGAGATCTGTAGGTTTATTTAGGCTAGCAACAGTATAGGCTTATTTAGGCTAATCGTAGCTGTCACATATCGTACGAGTAATGAGCATGGCTGCGCCGCTTTCAATTTGTACTCTGGAAGAACAGAGATCCGTGGTTCGTTTCTTGTGGGCAGGTGTGAAAGGAGCTGAAATTCGCACGCGTTTATGTGCTCAGTATGGGAATAATGCGTTACCACGGCGAAGTGTGTACGAGTGGATTCAAATGTTCAAGGAAGGTCGGACATGTGACAGATGCTCAGCGCTCAGGACGACCGTCAACATCAATCAGTGGTGACAAGCAGGAGGAAGCCAGAGCCATGATTTTCGATGACAGAAGATTAACAATAAAAGAAATTGCATCTTCATTAGACATCAATCAAGGGTCAGCCTATTCGATAGTTCATGACATTCTTGGCTTTCACAAGGTTTGTGTAGGATGGGTGCCCAAACAGTAGGCTGACCATATTTCCTTGAGACAAAAACGGGACATTGGGATGGCAAAAAAGGGACGGGGGTTATGTAATATTCTGTATTCATGAAAAAGTAAGTACATAAACCGGGACAAAATTGACATTTTTATTAAAACGACGGGACGGCCAGGAAATATAAAAAAAACGGTACTGTCCCGTTCAAAACGGTACGTATGGTCAGCCTACGGCAAACAGTTGACAAGAGCACAAGCGTAATCGTATGGACGTCTGCTCTCGTCTTTTGGCGCGGTATCATAATGAAGGTGAAAACTTTTTGGAGCGCATTATCACTGGAAATGAAACCTGGATCCATCACTATAAGTCAGAAAGCAAACGACAGAGCATGCAATGGAAGCATCCAACATCTCCCGTTGCAAGGAAGTTCAAAGGCAGCCGTCATCAGGTAAAGTTATGCTAACACTGTTTTGGGATACACGAGGCCCTATCCTTGAACATTATCTACAGCGTGGAACTACAGTAACAAGTGCATCGTATTTTGACATGCTTCGGAATGAGTTAAAGCAAGCAATTCGCACAAAACGGAGACGGAGATTGTCGGAAGGTGTTATTCTGTTACACGACAATGCTCGCCCTCATACCGCTGCACAGACTAGAAAATGCCTTCAAGAACTTAAATTTGAATTTCTCGACCATCCAGCCTACAGTCCAGACCTGGCACCTTCGGATTTTTACCTGTTTGGACCACTCAAAGACGCTTTGAGAGACCAGCGATTCCAAGGCGATGATGACCTGAAGGAGACGGTGCATAACTGGCTACGCACACAGCCAAAAACATTCTTTTGTGATGGCATTAGGAAGCTTGTAGATCGCTGGACTAAGTGTATTGAGAAACAGGGAGACTATGTTGAGAAGTGATGTGTTTGTAATCTGTCAGATGTGAAAATAAAATTGTGAAAACAAAAAGTGCGGGTACTTATTGAATTACCCTCGTATATATATTATATATTTTACCTCCTCGAGGTCACCATAAGAGGAAACCTGGTCCAACCCACCACGCCCGTTAGATGGGCAAAGTTCTTTACGCTCAGAAGATGCTCATGTGAGCGGAGCAATTACACTATGATGAGAGACGAAGCTGAGAAGACTGAATACTTTCATTCAGTTGTTTTACACGCCATACTGGATGAAAGCAAGCAGGGAAGCAGATGCACCAATCAATGACCTGTGGTTTACCAAGGCCATAATGAGCTTCAGACAGACGTGGAGGTGGCCAACGCCGCTCTCGAGAAATTCTTCCGTCACAAGTGGTATCTGACGGAGGAAGTTATAATCTTCTCTCTGTTCAGTCACCATTCCGCAGCCACAGACGAACTGAAGCAGGCAATAGCGTCGAAGCTGACTGAAACTGAGAAACCAGACAGCTTCAGGATCGGGAGGCCAACTTTCACAACCATCAGTGTCACGGCAGAAAGCGAGATACCGGACTATGTGGGCCCTGATTCTCATTTCTTGTTCAGCTGCTTGGATGTGAGCGATGAATGGCTACAGAAACCCGTGGATGACTGACCACAAGACGCGGATTATCAAGTCGCAGAGAATTTCGTGAGAACTTTGAAGGTGGCAAATGATGCCGCTGAAAGGGGTGTCAAGCTGACTACAAAGTATGCCACAATAGTAATTGACAACCATAAGGAACGGCAACGATTACTACAGGTTGTCGAGCAACACCGAAACAAGTATCCCGACTTTTCTAAAAAAAAAACACTAGGATAGAATTGTAGAGAATTTGTAAATTTATTTATCAATAAAGAGTGGGGGCCGGGAGGATAATAAAATGCAAATGCCGGAGCCTGTTCTTCAGGCCGGACAGGGGTGGGTCCGGAGTGGACATTTTATTATCCTTCTCTCCCGTTATTTTTAGTGGTCCTATATGAGGATGAAAAAATTACTACAAATATACACGAAACCATTAATAATAACATAATTTAGTGGTAAATATCTTAAAAACTGTAACTCATATCGACATCAAAATAGCTTCTAATCAAATTTTTCCGTCGAGAGGATCAAAACGAGGGGCGTGTTGATAGTGTTATCTATATTAGTTACAAAGTTAGCATTTTACCGTAAACGACTGAAACATGTTATCTTTAAGCTCTTTGGGCGACTCCTAGGCTAATTTCGATTTTGATAAAAATGGTACCTTGGACCAAATAATGGGGAAAAAACAGTATGCTACATTTTTCAGACATTCCCTAATTTTGAACACCTCTAATGACCATGGAACCATAACAAATAAACTGAAATACGAGTATATGGGAATAACAGAGAAAGTAGGAAAATGGGTATATAATTTCCTTAGTGAGCGGCAGCAGGTCGTTACAGTTCAAGGAATATCTTCATCTGAGTTAGAGGT
Organism: Bathynomus jamesi; assembly: GCA_023014485.1. Taxonomy (NCBI): domain Eukaryota; kingdom Metazoa; phylum Arthropoda; class Malacostraca; order Isopoda; family Cirolanidae; genus Bathynomus; species Bathynomus jamesi. Next base: position 1,271,070 of record JAJOZX010000490.1, read on the forward strand.
CCTTAGGTCAGTACCACATTAGCTCCGTTACTCCTATGAAAAAACTATATAGGGTTATGATTTGATTGCAGTCACCTTCATCCGTTAGAAATTTCCAGCAGATATTGGTGGAGAGTTTACGACAAAAACCTTTTCGTTAAAAAGTTGTGTTTGAGGAGGTCTTCAAAAGACCTTGTTAAGTAGTGTTTTTGGTTAATGTTTAATTTATATGCCTTCGGTATTTAGCGCTGCCTAATGGTTATTATTTCGTTGGCCCTCGCTTCTGGTTGTAGGGCGCGCTGCTGTCTATCGCGCCTCTCTTTCGATGTAGGCGGTTGGGTTACGCTACGAGTTTATTCGGTTTAATTAATATAGGCATTCACTACACTTAAATACCTGAAGGAATAGGCCTACCCTTTTGAGTTATTAGTTTTATATTATGAGGTATTCACTCAGAACTTATAGGAAGATTAATCACTTCTCCCTTGCCTAAAGCTTCGCTTGTATCTAGACAGCCCTGAGATGAGCTAATATAAATTTCTTTTTCTTAAAAAATTCGCTGACAGATGATACAGATGAAGAAGTTACCAGTGACAGCACAGTACCATCCTTTGCTGATGACACAAAAATTGGTAGAAAAATAAAAAACCCGGAGGATATAGGATCGCTACAAAAAGATGAACAGAATCTACAATTGGTTTGAAATGAAAATTTTCAACTATTAAGGTACGGAAGAAGGGAGGATCTAAAATCTATAAAATACTATACCCCAAATGGACAGGAAATTCAGAGACACTCTAAAGCCAAAGATTTAGGAGTAGTAATGACTGATGACGCGAAATTTGAAACGTAAAATAAGATAGCAGTAAACAGAACAAAAAGAATAACTGGACAGATACTAAGAACCTTTAAAAGAAGGAATAGGAATATAATGATTCCTCTGTTGAAAACACCGATCATACCCAAGTTTGGTCTTAACATCCTCACATAAAAAACAAGACATCAGTCAACTAGAAGGGATTCAAAGAAGCTTCACAGCCAAGAACAATGGACTGAAAGAACTAAACTACTGGGAAAGGTTACGTGAATTAAATTTATATTCACTGGAAAGAAGAGAGCGGTACACCATTCTTTACACTTGGAAAATAATGGAGGAACTAGTCCCTGATCTTACTTTGAACCCTACAACCACTCAAACAACAGTGGAAAGTAGAAAAGGAAGAATGTGCCGTATTCTCAAATTAAAGGCAGGGAACATCCTCAACCCCGAAGAAAATAGTTTTGTGAGAGGACCAAGACTGTTCAACCAGCTGTCCATGAAACTAAGGAACACGAGTGGTGTAGCAGTGGATATCTTCAAAAGATATCCATCAGAACAATTCCAGATGAGCCGGAAGTATCTGGCTATGTGAAGTGGAGAGTGCAAGAAACCAACTCTTTACTTCACCAGGCCAACTCAAGAGGAGGAGCGACAAGCCTGACCTCCATGAAATGAGGAATCATCGTACCGAACATTTGAAAGGTTGAAAGGAATATTCGCGTCACTCCATATTAGGGTAGTCCAAAAAAAAATTAAATGAAAAATATATTCTCATGACATTTGCTCAAATTTCACAACCACTAGCGATGTTGAAACTAAAAAACTGGATCGATTCGTGCATATTTAGAGGTGGCGCAACTCGAAGCCTTAGTATCATTATACAGTTTCGGGGTGGCAAATTTCTTCAAACTTGTGCCATCCTCAAATATGAATGGATTTAGCTCAAAATCCGGTCTGAGGTCTTTTTCTATATAAGGAATGAGAAAGTGCATCAGGAGCTCTTATTTGTGCATTTTAATATTTTACCATATATGTGTGGCTCACCCTAATATACTGTATACCGGTGGATGAAGAAACCTGGACACTTTTGTTTTTCCTACAAATTTCAAACTAGTCGAGCTAATACAACGAAATTAGTACAAGATGTAGCCAATAGTATAGTTATCATGTGCTAAAAATTTCAATGGCACTCATATAAAACTTACCCTATTGAAATCGATGTTGTATTGGCCCCCCATTTTCTTGAATTACGGCCAGTACTCTCCTTTTCCACTCCACTGATCTATGGATGACTTGATTTTGTCTTGGGACACCATAGGCCAAACAACATCAATTCTTTGTCTAAGTGCTTCCAGGTTTGAAAATGGTTCCCTGCGACCATGGTACACCAATGACTTCAGCTCATGCCACACGAAGTAATCCAGAGGATTTAAGTCAGGAGAATTTGGTGGCCATTCTTCACTTTTTATGAATTCAGGAATGTTCGCCATAAAAAATTCTTGGGTTGTCTTGGCTGAATGAGATGGTGCATTCATTGTCTTGAACAAAAATAAAATCTTCGTTCGGGTACAAGTCTTGGCATTCCGGTAAAAGTTCTCCGAGGTGTTCAATGTAATTTTGCGAGTTCATTTTTGTTTTCTGTGGATCAGTAAAGAATAATTTGGTTTTTCCATTGTAAGAAACACCACAAAATACCATTAATTTCCTGGAAAATCGTGAAATTGGATGATAAAGACGGTCTGGCGGGATTTCCGACTTTGAAGTTAATGCATTGACTCGGTTCTTTTGTCGATTTGTTGATACGGTTAATGTAAAGTCAGACTCATCTTGAAAACACACGCGTTTAATGTCTGCTAAATTAAACTTCCTGTACAAAAAATTACACCCTTCTAACCGTTTTCCCAAGGCTTCTTTTGTTATTCTGGGGGCATTCAATCCTTTAAAAGATCTGATTCCTTTACTTTTCTTTTATGTTTTGGACACTGTTGCGCGAAATATTTAAATTATTCGCCATCTGCGAAAAGATGAGTACCAGGATTATTTTCCTGCGACAACGCATGCTCTTCAACGTACCTTTCGTTTTCTCGAGTCCGAGCAGTACGCGGACGACCGCTGCCACGTTTTCTGTCAGTTGAACCTGATTGTCTAATTTTATTTATTACGTATTGTATTTGTACTTCTTTTCCAATTTTTTCCCGGAAATTCCCTAATTATTTTTCTAGCACTCCGTCCCTTCACGGCAAAACACGCCTTTCTAACAACTAAGTCTTCTTCACTTAAAACCATTACGATAGAATTTTAATTAACACCACAAGAAAAAAAATAAGAAAAAACATTCCATCAGCCAACACTTCTTAAAGAAATCTGACACTGCTAGTCTACCAATTCGTCATGTGGCCACTTATCATTGTCTTAGGTGCGCATGCGCAAACTGCTTGTTTTATAGCGAACATTTGACACATCCAAGGGCGTAGTGAGCTTCACAAAATCTCGCTGTTTGTTTCGTCAAGTTAAATTTTTTATAATTAAGAAACGGCCAAAGATAATTAAATGAGGTTTTCTGCACATGATAACCATGCTATTGCCTACATCTTGTACTAATTTGGATGTATTAGCTTGATTAGTTTGAAATTTGTAGGAAAAACAAAAGTGTCCAGGTTTTTTTCATCCACCCGGTATATACACGATACAACTCAGAATGGTCACCTGAGAAACTTTTATGTTACATGGAACAAGGAACTCTTCTGGGAAAATTAAATTATGACCCGGTCATGACCCGTTGCTCACGTTGGGCTTCCATCACGAAAAAGAAAAACTTTAGTATTTGTCATTTACCATTATTTATTCAGACTATATTGGATTTAATTTTCCCAGAAGAGTTCTTGTTCTATGCATGGTCTATGTGTAACATTATATATATGAGTATTAGGGATGTACCGAATGCTAAAATTCACCGAATACCGAATACTCATGAAAAATTTGCAACTGCATATTGCAAGAATGGTCAATAAAGAGCGATCGTGTGCATGCAGTTGTGCACGACAATGGCTGTAATATTATTAAAGCTGTTAGCGTCCTCAAAATTACTCCTGTTGCTTGTGCGAATCATACTTTAGCACTTGCAGTTGATGAAGCCCTTCTTAGCCAGAAGTCTGTTTCAGAGATATGTACAATTGCGCGAACAATCTGTTGCATTTTAATTATTCATCTCCAGCCTTTGACAGATTTAAGGAATTCCAGAAGCAACATAATTTACCGGAAAACAAACTTATAAGAGAGGTTATCACCCACTGGAACTCTACATTCTATATGCTACAACGACTTCTTCAACGAAAAACTGCGGTTGTTGCATACGCCTCAGACTATGACATACTGTAGCAACCTTCAATAATAATCATCAGTGGACTCTAATTCAGTGTGTTGTAATGTTTCTTAGTCGATGTGAAAAAGTAACGAATGACTTTTCCTCTGAGTCTTGTCTTCACATGGTGTCTCCCGATGTAACAGGTCTTGTGGTATTTTTGCCTAACATAACTGATGATGCAAGTGTTCATACTATGAAAAACGACTTAATTTAATAGAAAATTTACAGAATCGTTTCAAGGCAGTGGAAGGCAGACATTATTCGCATGATTTCTCACGTTTCAGATTCTCGTTTCAAATTTGCTTGCATAACAGTGTCTGAGTTTGTAAAAAATGAGATAATCATTATGTTTGCATCACCTAACGCTAGTCCTGCACGTATATAACCTATGGCGATGAAGCAACTGATTTTGTTTCACGAGAAGATCAAGAACCTTAGAAAAAGAAGCCGAAGGTTAATTTATGGAGTTATTTCGATGAGATTGTGCCTCCACCTATCAAAAATAGTCAGAAAAGTTATCAAAAAGAATTTGACATCTATTCAAAGGAGCCACGAGTCAGTCGCGACAAGAACCCTCTTAATTGGGGTCACCATAATGGTGAAAGATTCCCGAAACTAATGAACAGCTGGGTTTTGCTGCGCCTCGCCTGACGTCATCAGGTCTCGATCCTGGGGCCGATGGATTCGTAGTCAGCGATGCTAACCACTACACCACCGAGGCGCATATATATATATATATATATATATATATATATATATATATATATATCAGTTTGTAACAAATTCTGCTCGATTAGAAAACGGATGATAGATAATAGAATAACCTCAAGGTAATGTGAAATAGTTTTAAAAATGTTGCAAAATACACGCGGCGACAGGTTCGCACAGGTTTTATCACGATACAGAATGACTTAGGCTAGTGTAGGATTAGGCTAATGAATATTTTCTCTGGTGTTTTTCATACAGTTACAACGCCACCCCTACGATATTACAGTAATTGAAAAAACATGGAGCCCACGAAAGAGAATATTCGACATGTGATGCTGTATGAGTTCCATGAAGGATCTAACGCTAGTGAATCGCAAAAAACATTCAAAGAGTTTATGGAAATGATGTTGTGCGCGAATGGATGTGTAGGAGATGGTTTGAGAAGTTCAGAAATGGAGACTTCAGTCTGAAAGATTAATTATCAACGAACAGGACAACCAAATGAGTTAGATGAAGAGTTGCTGAAAGCAACAGTGGAGGAAAACCCAACGGTAAGTGTAAGAGAACTTGGCCTGCAACTCGGCGTTAGCCATATGACCATTTATCATCATTTGAAGCTGTTAGGAAAAGTAGTGAAGGTTGGAAAATGGGTTCCGCACGATTTGTCACAAGCGAATCCTCAACATCGAATCGATATTTGCATATCACTGCATTCTCGGCAACCGCAGCACCGTTTTTTGAATCGGATCGTCACTGGGGATGAAAAATGGGTCCTCTATAACAATATTAAGCGTCGACATCAGTGGCTTAGCCGTGAAACAAACCTGAACCTCAGCCAAGGAATGGACCCCATCCAAAGAAAATTTTGCTATGCGTTTGGTGGGATATGCAAGGAATTATTCATTTGGAGCTTCTGCCAGATAACCAAACAATCACAGCTGAAGTCTACTGCCAACAACTCCAACGATTGAAGATGGCATTACAAGAAAAACGTCCTGCATTAATTAACCGCAGAGGTGTTCTATTCCACCAGGATAACGCGCGCCCTCACACTGCTCGAATCACCATTGCCCAATTGGAGGCATTTGGTTGGGAAAAAATGCCTCATCCACCTTATTCTCCGGACATCGCACCTTCAGACTACCATTTATTCAGAAGTCTGCAACACCACCTAGATGGACAAAAGTTGCAATCCAGGGAAGCTATCGAAAACGAAGTGACCGCTTTTTTTAACTCGAAACCAAGGGATTTCTTCAAACGTGGCATAAAAAACTTTTCTACAAGTGGGAGGAGGTTACAGAAAAAGAAGGGAATTATAATGATGATTAATTTGTCATTATGTCCTTTAATTTTTGTTCTGAATGAACTAAAAAATCGAGCAGAATATACGTTACAACCTTATAAATATATATACTGTATATATATTAAGGTGAGCCACACATATATGGTAAAAAACTAAAATGCACAAATAAGATCTCTTGATGCATTTCCTCATTCCTTATACGGAAAAAGACCTCATATCAAATTTTGAGCTAAATCTATTAATATTTAAGGGTGGCGCAAGTTTGAAGAAATTTGCCACCCCAAACTGTATAATACTAAGGCTTCGAGTTGCGCCACCTCTAAATATACACGAATCGATCCAGTTTTTTATTTCCAACATCGTTAGTGGTTGTGAAATATGGTCAAATGTCATGAGAAATAGTTTACATTTTCTTTTTTTTTTGGACCACCCTACTCCATATCTTATTTTATACAATTATATTCTGATATTGATTATTTAAAATTTCTCTAATTTTTACAATTTATTATCACTTTTAATCAAAATATTTCAATACAAAAAATTAAAGGGCAAGATTAGCAGTCATGAACGAGACCTTAATTCGGCGTTCCTTTTTGGTAAGGGTGTGCGATTCGAATATTTTTAATTCGATTCGATTCGGCCACTTGTTTTCGATTCTTGATTCGATTCGACTGCGACTGTGCACTGCACTCACCTATACTTTACAATTTACATGCACCAGCACCAACAGAACAACATACATGCACCAGCAACAACATACTGAAAAGCGTGATAAACAAATGAACCCAAAGAACCGGTCCAAATTTGTCACACCGCAAGGCGCGCGCACGTGATTCTGTGACATCACAAAATCAAAAGCTGACCATGCGCATTGAGCGCACTCAGATCTTTATAAAAGCGTAATCTCTCAAATATCGAACTATTTTATAACGTTATTATATAACCTTTGGTAACCTTTGGTTAGCTTCCGCCCGAATTGTTCATTCTGACGAAGGTCAAGCTTTTCACTCCACCTTAGACCTACAGTTTAACGTGGAATCCGAACCACGCCCCATCAGCAGCCCAGCGTCTTAACCACTAGGCCACCTAGGGTACCCATTTATCTACCAACCACTTTCTTTATTGTGTGGAAGGATGAACAGCTGGGTTTTGCTGCGCGCCGGCTGCCGTCGGGTCTCGAACCCGGGGCTGATGGATTCGTAGTCAGCGACGCTAACAACTACACCACCGAGGCGCATATTATATACAATAATATATATATATATTATTATTTTTTCAATTGTTATTCCACGGTTTCGACATTCCATGGTTTTGGGGTAGTGCCAGTTTATCGTTAGCGAATCGAAGAATCGAAATTTTTTAGCTCTAAGTCGGGTCGGGTTTCGATTCTTTTACTGAATCGACCCGAATCGACGTTTTCGATTAATCGCACAGGCCTACTTTCTGGTGTATCGTTCCTGACAAAAGGACTTCACAGAAGCGCAAACATAAATCCCTCGGTCGCACCTTATTATCATATTTACAAAGGAGGCTAATTTTTACGATATACTAATTAATAACTGAAATCGTTAAAAATCGTTTATAAATAAATTATTCACTTATAAAAGCAAACCAATAAAATTTATCACTTCTTAAAGTTTTTATAATAATAATAATAATAATAACAGAAAGGTTATGATAATAATAATGGTAAAAATAATACTGAATTTTAAGCCTTTTCAAAGCACGAAAAATACTTTTTTCAATTAAAAAAAAATCTTTTTGAGGACTCTTCTTGAATAAAGCAGTTTCCGCCTTGTTGATTTTCAATTTAACGTTCCGTCTGTACATTTCTGACATTTCCAAGGAAATCATACATTTTAAAATTTTTAAATAAAAATAACGTATTGAAATACAGCTCCATAAAATAGTTAAACTTACGTGACTTTAATCATATTTACATAAGAATATAAAATAATTTAAAATTACAAATATTTTGTTATATGATTTTGGATATTAAACTCATATTTTAATAGAAGATGTTTACAAAGTTCAGCATTTGATTATATTTAATATTAATTTCTGGTTTAAGTTAATTTATTAATTAAAAGTGATTCAGGTTTTCGTACAGGGGCGGATTCAGGTTGCGCGGGGCCCGCGGCACATTCGTAACCGTGGCCCCTTGCCTCGGTTACGAACATGGGCGTCGTGGTTAGGAAAAATGAAAATGTAGGTCGGTCATTAGTGAAGTGAAAATTCCATTAAAAAATCGCAAAATTGCAAAAAAAATGACAAAAATGATGAATTGCAATATAAAGATCAGTGATTACGGGTTACAAGCTTGGGCGAAAGCGTCAATAATCCGCAGCGCAATCGCAATATGCGATATGCATTCGCAGTGCGGGGCCGACGGCATATGACGCTTTTGCAATATGGTTAATCCGGCCCTGTATTCGTAGACCACAGAATCGCTCGTTTCGTTGTACAATTTTGAAATATTTAAGATTTTATTGGTTGGTAATTTTCCGTGTTCGGTTTTTATTCGTTCGTATATTTTGGTTGGTTTGTATTTGCGTTGTAGCATTCTTAAACGAAGGGTATTCGTCGTACAAATAATGTGGGAAGAGTTACATACTTCTTCAGAACAGTTAAATTGGTATACGACGTTACTCGCTTCATTATCAAAATGCTTCTCTCTCATAACGAATTGCGAAGACATTTTTTCCTGGTTTGTTGAGGTAACTTCTCATTTTGATTTATTTATTTATTTATTATATTTTCAATGTGGCCTTTTATTATGCGTTTAAGTTTGAGAGGTGTACCGGAATTCCGGTTCCGGTTCCTGCTGGCCGGAATTCCGGCCGACCATTTATTGTGAATTCCGGTTCCGGCAGGAACTCTGTCTGATATCCGGCTAATCTGGAATCATTCAGTTTTTAATGATATTGAATAAAAAAAAAACATAGATGGTATTATTATTATTATTATTATTATAGAATATAGACTATAACTTAGCCTTATGCTTATGAAAAATATGTACATGTATGTAAATGAAATATTGTCGTAATCATGAAATTTGCATGCAGAAATCTTTTGTAAAATAAAAGCAGAAATTTTAGTTTAATATTTTGTTGTTTAAATCTCTAAAGCAAGGTGTTTTGGATTATGGTTATCGAAGAATATCAGTAGGGTTCTTGTTGCAGGGTTAAAAAAATAAAAATGTTTTAAATTGTTTAACGTTCGTTCGATTTTAATTTGGTGTTCTCACGGTAGGAAAAATAACCCAAGACAACCGTGCGGGAGAGATTTTATAGCAGGGTCGAAAAGCGGCCACAGACACAAAGAGGTCAGACCGAAGCCCTAAACCTCAAGGGAAGCGGAACCAAGCTGGGGGGATTCACACCAAGAAGGGCTTGGGTTCGTTTCGCTGGATCGTGCGATTTTTGTAAGACAGATTCGAATACACTTGCTAAATTGAACCACGACGTGAGTCATAAAATTGGAGCAGCAAGTGGCTTCGAATCTATTAACTCGGTTTTAAATGTATTCCTGGGAAAAGGAGGAGTCTATACTCGGAAGTCAGGTCCAGCTCCAATCAGGGGCACAGGGATCCTGGGAAAACTTAGTGAAGACTCCTTTCCTTATGTATGGGTAATAGCTTTCCGGGGGACGGCCTTGAGAAACAAATGGTTTGATAGGCTTTCAAAATATTAGAAGGCGGGGTCCTTAAGCATTGTAAGGTAAAATTGAAATTGTTAAGTCAGTTTGTAGTCGTCCTCCTGAAGTTAACTGTGACTTAAATACCTTGGTAAAGACTTGTGGTGTAATAGAAAACTTAGACGTTAAATTTGAACTGTCTCATGATTGTACTTAAAAATTTGCATTTCATTCGTTTACGCGAAACTTGTGTATAAGAATTTTATTGTTAGCGACCTGAAAAGAGAATTTGGTTAGAAGATCTTAATTAATGTTAGCCAACGGACCAAGATTGTACGAAAAATTGGTAAATTTAAATGATTTAAATTCAGATAACTGTGAACTTTTTATTTGAATTTATAATTGTATTGTATTGTACGAAAAATTGGTAAATTTACTTCAGACTAATTTTCTAAATTCATGTACTGATTCGAGTGAAATTTAATAAACTTTATAAGAGGGCGTGTGTTGTTTTTAGCTACCTTGCAATAGGCTTCTCTTGTAAGCTGAGGGTCAATTAACATTCAAAGGTTGAAATTCAAAGTAGGCTTTCAGTAAGCCGAAGGAACTTACGCCTATCAATTTAAAGGGCCATCCGTCTGGATAGGCCGAGTCATCCTGAACGAAAAGAACACGCGCGTAAGAAATAATTTGAAATAGAATTAAAGGTTGGCGCACAACCTAAAGGGTGTCAGTGAAGTGAATTAACATAATTAAAAGGGTGTACATCACCGTAAGTAAATAAAAAGGGTTGTGCACTACAGAAACGAAAGTGAAGGGCATTACATAAATGGTGTCGTAGAAGTGGGATCCTATTGCTATAAAATAAATTTGCGTGACAATAAAACACTAACGTAGAAATATTGGGAACAGTGATTCGCTAAAATAAACTTTGGTACAGAATAAAACACTAACGGAGAAGACATTGGGAACAGTGATTCGTTAAAATAAACTTTGGTACAGAATAAAACACTAACGTAGAAATATTGGGAACAGTGATTCGCTAAAATAAACTTTGGTACAGAGTAAAGCATTAACGTAGCAGTATTTGGAACAGCAATTCGTTAAAATAAGCGGGAACAGTAAAAAGTGTCGCTAACAGTGGAAACGGTTTTAAAATAAAAATAAATAAACATAAGTTTCGCGATGTCGGTAAAGAGCGTAGACATCACGAACAGGGAAGACAGTACAAGGACAGTAGTGATTGCGAACCAAAGAACTTAAAGGAAATGAGTACAGAGTCTACAGAATTTAAAAAAGAAAAAGTTTTCCAAAACAAATCGGTTATTAAAGGAATGCACAGAATTAGAAGAATTATACCTGAAGGAGTTAAAGCCGGAGGATCATACGACGGACACTCCGCAACTGGAGCATGGGGACAACCTCGCATTGGGGGTCCGTCCCAAGAAAAGCGATTTAGTTCCCTCCACTGCAGAAGAAGGGGAACTTTCGACGCAGGAACTTCATTCACCTCTTATCTTGAATTTCCCAAAGGTAGTAAGGAGTCCGGAGCAAACAACTTTTGGACACACATGGGAAAGAAGTTCGCCGACGTTTACGAGCGAACGGCCACCAGAAAACCCAGGAGCCATACCGAAGAACCCTTGCAGAAGTGCAACCACCACAAGCGCCGAGAAAGAAACATCACACCGACGAAGACCCGCAGAGGTATATACAAGCCGTCGTACAGGTATTGCAGAGTACTAGTTTACCGTTGCAACGTGAACAGGCAATGGACGACTCATACGTCCCGAGGTTGTGGGGCCACTTGGAGGACGACCGTGGGAACCCGGTCACGAGCCTTGCAGCTTTCTTCTCTGCCCTAGAAGAAATCACCCTGGATGAAAAGAAGAGACTCCACATCTTGTACAAGAAGAGTGCAGGTCCAGCCCGAGTGTTGTTGGACACGTGGAGAGATTCCAATCGAAAATTTGCCTACGGAGAGATTAAGGAGGAAATCCTACAGATGTGTGGCAGCGTCATCGACGAAAGTGTCATTCGAAGGAAGATATACGCCGCCAAGAGGGAAAAAGGTGAGACACTCAACATGTTCGCCACAAGGTTATTAAGTTTAGGCAATGCCTTGGTACAGGCTGAACCTATAATGAATATGCTAAAGATGCCCTATTAAAGGACGCGTTCAAGTTGGTCCTACCAGAATATGCCAGAAATTTTGTCAAAGGAAAATCGTTTAAAGAATACTGGTTGGAATCGATAAAGTATGCTGCGAACAATCCAGGACTCGGGCTACTGGATGAGGACGTCTTAAAAGAAGAAACACCACAAGAGAGGAGTCGAAGGCTCCAACGGCTTCACAACCCCACCACGTCTTGGAACTACAACTCACGACATCGAGAAGAAAGGATAGCCACAGCCACAAAGGAGGACAGTAAGAGCAAAGACGTGGAGGCAATAGCCGTAGACAAAGCGGACGCGCCAAACAAGTCCACCGGGAAAGGGGTGCCGGAGAAGAAGTGTTATATTTGCCACCGGAAAAATCACATCGCCCGAGACTGTTATAACAACCCGAAGAATCAGAAGCGAAACGACACGAAGACAAGGGCAGGAAAGGGTCCTAAGAAGAAGGAAACCAAAGAAGAAATCAGCCGGGATCAATGCTGGGTCTGCAAACAAGTGGGGCACTGGGCCAACTCGTGCCCTCGGCGAAATTTTCAAGCGGACCCGGAGGGGAGGTCTCCCAGATAGCCGCAGTCGAAATAGCGGCGAATCGCCGGTTAGGACTGATCACCCTACCAGTATTCGTCGCTCAACAAGCTTTCACCGCGCTGGTCGATGGTGGAGCTTGTCTCACTGATGACACTGGCTATGTACAACAAGATCGGGAGTCTGCCTCTGAAAGCCGCCGACATCTCGGTACGAGGATTTACTGGACCCGCCCACCCTTGTAGAGGAGGACTGCGTTTAACTATCGGGATTGGATTGGAGGAATTTTTTGTGTGTGCTTATATAGTATCCGAAGCCCCGCAGGATTTGATATTGGGCGTACCGTTCTTAGAAATTTACGAAGCCCAGATAGACCACCGGAAGAGGACAGTCACGTTGAATGAAACAGGAACCATACAAGGAAAGGGAGTAGACGTGAAGATAGTGCGAGGGTGACTCTGATAGAGGCAATCCCGCACGAAAACAAAGGTGGCCGCCGTGATTCTGACGAGAAGTCAGAATGAAACCCGGGGACGTAGTTCCCTTGGACGTCTATTCTCCGCTGCACGGGATGTGCAGTGAGCTCGGGGAAATTAAAAATGTTACCGAGCAGGATCCCAAGGGGAAGATAAGGTTACTGATGATCAATCAAGGTGACGAAGAATACCTTGGCGACAAAGGAGACGTCGTGGGCCTAGTGACGGAGGCAGATACAATAGGGAGGGTAGTCGACACGGCCGGTCGACGCTCACCCCAAATTGGAACGAATGTCACGGTGAAAGGAAGTCAAGCATCGAAGAAGGACTTCGAAGAACGAGTGACACGCCTCAAGTCCTATGTCCTTGGCTGGAAATCCTTCTCCGACAAAGAGAGGAAAACCGTCGAAGAGTGGCTAAGGGATTACTCAGATGTCTTCTCACTGGATGGCGAGCCATTGGGTTATAATAACCTGATGCCAATAAAGCTGGAAACCCAGGATCATCTTCCCATCTTTAGGCGTCCCTACAGGATACCTATTACACACGAGCACGAGGAGGAGGTCAAGCGACAAATAGCAGAAATGCTGGATCAAGGAGTGATACAGCATAGCCGTTCCCCCTCGTCGTTTCCATTGGTAATTGTGAAGAAAAAGTGTGGGGCCCTGAGGCTCTGTGTAGACTATAGACCTTTGAACGCCATTTGCATAAAGGGCAAATACCCATTACCCATCATTGATGAAACCTTGGCCAAGCTGCACGGGACTCATTACTTCTCGAGCATGGATTTACGTTCGGGATATTGGCAGTTGGCCATTCACGACGACAGCATCTCGAAAACTGCCTTCTCCACGGGAAGCGGTCATTTCGAGTTCAGGCTGGTCCCGTTTGGGTTGTCCAATAGTCCACCAGTGTTCCAAAGAGTAATGAATTTTATTTTTCGGGAGCAACTGGACAGGGAAGTGCTGATTTACTTGGACGACCTCATTGTCCTTGGAAGGTCTTTAGAAGAACATGACAAGAGGGTACGACGAGCCTTGGATAGCCTACGCACCGCCAACTTAAAGGTCAAGTTAGAAAAATGTCAGTTATTACAATCCCAGGTGGAGTATCTAGGCCATGTGGTCACCAGGAACGGGGTGAAGCCACAGGAATCCAAAGTAGAGGCCATCAAAAACTCCCAGAGGCCAACCAACAAGACGGAACTGAAGCAATTTTTAGGCCTCGCCTCCTACTACCGAAAGTTTATAAAGGGATTCAGTCAGATTGCGCGACCTCTTAATGAAGTGTCCACCAAGGAGTCTTGGAGATGGGACACTCCGCAAGAGACCGCATGGCAATCCCTCAAAGACACTCTAACAACTGACATCGTATTGGCGTACCCAAATTTTGATCAAGAGTTCATCTTGAACACGGACGCGAGTCAAGTAGCCATCGGGGGAGTACTCGCGCAGGAACAGAAGGAATAGAAACCATCCTTTCTCTCCAGAACACTAACGGGCGCAGAACTAAATTATTCCACCTACGAGAAAGAGCTGCTTGCAATCGTCTTTTCATTGAAGAAGGCTCGCCCCTTATATTTGGTCAGAGGTCATCGTCCGCTCTGACCATAAGCCGTTGAAGTGGCTTCTGAGGGAAGGACATCGAGAGTCCAATGGAAGACTAGCGCGTTGGGCTATGACACTGCCAGACTACGACGTCCTCATCGAGTACGTAAAGGGCAAACTCAACATAGTGGCCGATTGGTTGTCCCGCCCGTCTGGAGTGACTAAGGAGGTTGTGAACGCAATATACGAAAAAGCGATCATTGATCGCAAGGTAATAAGCAAACACCAGCAGAAGGACGTTAAAATAGCGGCAATTCGAACAGCCATCGAAGAAGGAAAGGCTTTCCGCTGGCCCGTATCCAAGCCCATCCAGCCGTTGAGATTCAAACTAATGAGGAACCTGCTGGTTTACGTCGATGCGAACGGAAGAGAGGTCATCGTAGTTCCTAAAAAGTTGAGAGAGCAGCTCATTTGGAACGCACACACGGACGTCGGGAGCATTCATCCAGGAGCTGCAGGGACCTCTATTTTTGGCCAGGTATGGTTCAACAGGTACGGCAGGTAATCCAAACGTGCGACACGTGCGCGCGAAACAAACAGACGCGGAAAGTGACTGTGGAAACAATGCCTTGTGTGCGAGGTCACAGTCCGTGGGAACTTCTGCACGTGGACTTAGTTGGTCCCCTTCCTCCGACCGGGAAAGGCAGCAATTATACCCTCACGTGTGTGGACAGTTTCAGCAAGTTTACCATCCTGGCAGCAATAAAGGACAAGACGGCCCGGGAGGTGGCGGACAAGTTCCATCGTTTAATACTGTGCAAACTGGACGCCCCTTCAGCAGTAGTATCCGACCAAGGTAAGGAGTTCTGGAACTCTACCTTGCAGGAGCTCTTCCGGGTTTGGGAAGTACAACACCAACGGACCGCCGCATACCATCCCCAAAGCAACGGGAAGATCGAACGTCTGAATAAAGAGCTCTGCATCAAACTCCGCATACTTTGTGAAGAAACTGGACGAGACTGGGATAAAATCCTCGACACCGTGGAATTGTCCCTGAAAATCCGAGTGCACCGAGCCACGGGGTATTCTCCATTCTTCTTGATGCACGGGCGAACCCCCAGTGTACCTTTAAAGCTATTTCGCATGCTACAGGAGGCATGCGTGAGCCCGTACAACCCAGAGGAATACGCCGAAGACCGAAAGAGGAGTCAGCGAAATCTACCGCCGAGTGGAAGAGTTCATGCGGAGATACGAAAAGACTAACGGAATCAAGGAATTGAAGCCGTTCGAAGAAAAGACGCCCCAGGGTTTGGTGTACATTGATTACCCACGACCGGGCAGAGGCAAGTTGGAGCCCCGGTACGAGGGTCCATACATCATCATCGAACAGAAGACTCCAGTCACTTAACTCCTGCGTCACATGATCACTGGACATCAGATAGCTAGTGATCCATCGAGACCGCATCCGCCGCAGCATCGATGCCCCATGGGACGTCGAGCGACAAGGCGGGGCGGACGGCGCAGAGGATGAGATGGGGAAGGGCCACCGTCCCTCCTCTCTGGAG
Organism: Bathynomus jamesi; assembly: GCA_023014485.1. Taxonomy (NCBI): domain Eukaryota; kingdom Metazoa; phylum Arthropoda; class Malacostraca; order Isopoda; family Cirolanidae; genus Bathynomus; species Bathynomus jamesi. The sequence goes on from JAJOZX010000490.1 coordinate 1,287,171, forward strand.
CTTCGCCCTCGACACCGGAGAAACATCAACACGGGGAAGTGAACCAGAGTGCGCTTCCTGCCCACTGGCAGGACCGAGGCGGAACGGGAACTGCCGGGCGCCTCCGAACTACTTCCTCCCAGAGAGCTTCACCCAGGGAACGGAGGAACATCGACCCGTGGAGATGAACCGGAGTGCACCTCCTGCCACTGGTAGGATCGAGTGGCGGGCAGGAGCCGCCGGGTGCTTCCGAACTACCTCCTCGCGGGGACCTTATGGGAATAGGGTCAGTGTTAGTGTCCCAATAAAGGGGACAAATAAAATGTGCCAGTGTTAGTGTCCCAATAAAGGGGACAGATAAATGGAAAATTTTTGTGAAAATTGTGAGTAAATTTTTGTGAAAAATTGTGAGTAAAATTTTTGCGTAAAATTGTGAGTAAAAGGAGGATAACCGCTCCTAGTTAAGAAAGTTTGCATCGGAGTGCAAAATTAAAGGAGGGGGGGATGTCGTATTGTCGTAACCATGAAATTTGCATGCAGAAATCTTTTGTAAAATAAAAGCAGAAATTTTAGTTTAATATTTTGTTGTTTAAATCTCTAAAGCAAGGTGTTTTGGATTATGGTTATCGAAGAATATCAGTAGGGTTCTTGTTGCAGGGTTAAAAAAATAAAAGTGTTTTAGATTGTTTAACGTTCGTTCGATTTTAATTTGGTGTTCTCACGGTAGGAAAAATAACCCAAGACAACCGTGCGGGAGAGATTTTATAGCAGGGTCGAAAAGCGGCCACAGACACAAAGAGGTCAGGCTGAAGCCCTAAACCTCAAGGGAAGCGGAACCAAGCTGGGGGGATTCACACCAAGAAGGGCTTGGGTTCGTTTCGCTCGATGGTGCGATTTTTGTAAGACAGATTCGAATACACTTGCTAAATTGAACCACGACGTGAGTCATAAAATTGGAGCAGCAAGTGGCTTCGAATCTATTAACTCGGTTTTAAATGTATTCCTGGGAAAAGGAGGAGTCTATACTCAGAAGTCAGGTCCAGCTCCAATCAGGGGCACAGGGATCTTGGGAAAAACTAGTGAACACTCCTTTCCTTATGTATGGGTAATAGCCTTCCGGGGGACGGCCTTGAGAAACAAATGGTTTGATAGGCTTTCAAAATATTAGAAGGCGGGGTCCTTAAGCATTGTAAGGTAAAAATTGAAATTGTTAAGTCAGTTTGTAGTCGTCCTCCTGAAGTTAACTGTGGCTTAAATACCTTGGTAAAGACTTGTGGTGTAATAGAAAACTTAGAAGTTAAATTTGAACTGTCTCATGATTGTACTTAAAAATTTGCATTTCATTCGTTTCCGCGAAACTTGTGTATAAGAAAATATTGTTAGCGACCTGAAAAGAGAATTTGGTTAGATCTTAATTAATGTTAGCCAACGGACCAAGAATTTTGTGAACTTTCAATTAATTTAATTTGGTTCAAATTAAATGTTAAACGGTACGTCTGTGCCCTAGTTTGCATGACCCGTCAATTGGGTTCTGAAGGAAGTCACGTTATTTGGCGGACTTTCGTTTTGTTTTGTGCGGGCAACAAATCTGCGGTCATTTCGCAGCACAATTGAGAATAGTTGCCACCTGTACTGTAAGTAAAGTATTTCTTCAATTTTCTTCGTCAGACCACTTCATTTCTCGTTACTTGTTTTGTTACACGCAAATGTAAAACCCCTCTATATAAATGATTTAAATTCAGATAACTGTGAACTTTTTCTTTGAATTTATGATTGTATTGTATTGTACGAAAAATTGGTAAATTTAAATGATTTAAATTCAGATAACTGTGAACTTTTTATTTGAATTTATAATTGTATTGTATTGTACGAAAAATTGGTAAATTTACTTCAGACTAATTTTCTAAATTCATGTACTGATTCGAGTGAAATTTAATAAACTTTATAAGAGGGCGTGTGTTGTTTTTAGCTACCTTGCAATAGGCTTCTCTTGTAAGCTGAGGGTCAATTAACATTCAAAGGTTGAAATTCAAAGTAGGCTTTCAGTAAGCCGAAGGAACTTACGCCTATCAATTTAAAGGGCCATCCGTCTGGATAGGCCGAGTCATCCTGAACGAAAAGAACACGCGCGTAAGAAATAATTTGAAATAGAATTAAAGGTTGGCGCACAACCTAAAGGGTGTCAGTGAAGTGAATTAACATAATTAAAAGGGTGTACAGCACCGTAAGTAAATAAAAAGGGTTGTGCATTACAGAAACGAAAGTGTAAGGCGCTACAATATATTTAATATTTATATCTGTAAAGAGAAAACAAAAGTGATAAAACAAGTGAAATAATGTCTTACTTAATAATGAGGCGCCACGTGCGAGAACCAACTAAGCGCCAAAAAATTAAAATTGCCAGAAAATGCAGTTAAAGTTTACCAATTTAGAAATTAATAATCCATATATTATTTAAAATTATAGACCTAAGGTAACAAAAAGTTCCGGCAGCCGGATATTCCGACTTCTGACCGGAACCAAAATTTGTTCGGATATTCCTGTTTCCGGCCAAAAAACTGGTTCCGGTACACCTCTATACGTTTGAGTTCACATTTCATTTCATTTAGTTTTCGATTTAAAATACTGTAAATTGTTTTATGTTCTTTTCGTTATTTTTTTTTTCACAGTTACAGTATTTGCTTAAACATTCCTAGATTTTTTCCTCTATAACATAATAATAATAATAATAATAATAATAATAATGAGGAAAGAGGTCGTTTATTACTATTTCACTTATTTTTTCTACTTCAATATTGAAGAGTTCGCAGTCAGGTGTTATTCTGAATGTTTTAGCTATGTTTTATGTCTTGATTATCAATATTTTTAGTTAGATGGAGTGTATAAGTGATAATTCGTCGTGTAAACCCTTTATACGTTAACTTCGCATTGATACACGTTTTTAATGACATCTCATCTATAAGAACACAAAATTTGTAACGGTCGAACTGCGAACGTTGTTATTTATGGCCGGGCAAACCACTCGCCAGATTTGGATGGGACTTGGAAGATAGGGGTAACTGAGGCCGGGAAAGAACATAGGCTATGTGGCGTCGGCCTCCGAGGTCATCTGAGGCCGCTGGAGGCCGTTTTAGCTGTCGGTAGTCCGGATTCGATGAAAGATAGTGACATCATAGACACGTCATAAAATGGGCGGAGCTCTAGCGGGTGCTTTTCAAGTGATATATATATATGATACACACAGACCGTGCATGGAACAAGGAACTCTTCTGGGGAAATTAAATCCACTATAGTCCGAATAAGTAATGGTAAATGACAAACACTATAGTTTTTCTTTTTCACGATGTTAGCCCGACGTTGGCAACGGGTCACTCGCAAAGAGGCCCCAAAAATATAGCTTCCCTCACCAGCTATCTGCAAAGCAGATAGGATCCAGTTTTAACCAAAACTTAAACCTCAACTGGCAAAATTGAGCGTCCACTTTTCAAGGCACACAACATGTCCGTTTCATGATGGGATTGAACTCAGAATGGTCCCCTGAGGCACATGATCATGAAACGGACATGTTATGTGCCTTGAAAAGTGGACGCTCAATTTTTGCCAGTTGAGGTTTAAGTTTTTATTTTTGGCTAAAAATACAATAGTTGCCCATTTTTCTTTGATGTATTCAATCCGACGCGAATGCTACGAGTCTTTTGTTTATATTGAGGTTCTGAATATAGTAGGCTAGGTGTAGTTGTAACCCCTAGATCCTGTCCCAAAGCTGGATCCTATTTGCTTTGCGGATAGCTGATGAGGGAAGTTATATTTTTGGGGCTTCTTTGCGAGTGACCCATTGCCCACGTCAGGCTAGCATCATGAAAATGAAAAAACTATAGTGTTTGTCATTTACCATTACTTATTCGGATTATAGTGGATTTAATTTTCCCAGAAGAGTTCCTTGTTCCATGCACGGTCTGTGTGTATCATGAAAGAGCCTCAGGGGACCATTCTGAGTTGAATCCCATATATATATATATATATATATATATATATATATATATATATATATATATATATATATACATATATATATATACAGGCAGTCCTCGTTTTACGGAAGGGTTACGTTCCTGAAAAGTTGTCCATAAACCAAATTTCCGTATAACGGACCCTATTTTCCCATTAAATCCCATTATATAATAGGAGATGCGTTCCTACGGATGATTTTTCCAACCCAAAACTGCATAATAAACATAATTTTTTACCTTTTTAATATATTAATATATATTTTTATAAATTATATTGTACTGGAGGAAATAACCTGCATAATATATATATATATATATCAGACATGGGGTCAATTACTGGGCTTCTATTACTATTACTATAATTTTCATCTATTACTATTACTTTTGTATGTGGGGTACTTCACTCATTTGAAAAGGATCTTTGTCTATTTAAATGCAATTAGAAGCATTGTGTTAACAAACAAACAAACAAACACTATTTCAGACTCAACAGGTACAAACATTATACAAGAGGTCCATAGAAGATTAAGAGATAGTTGTTGTTGTTGTTGTTGTTGTTTAGCCGATCAGCCCACCCTGATCGAGCAAGCCGGTGGACCAGAGGTTCAGCGCACTAGTGATGTTGTGTTGTGTTCGTTGTTGTGCTAGAGCGGTACAGTCCGTCATAATGTGTTCAATTGTTTGTGGTGTGTCCTGGCACAGGTGGCAGGTGTCGTCTATGGAGTTGTCTAGTCTGTGTTTATATGTCCGTAAGTTTGGGTGATGTCCACATCGGAATCGTGCTAAGTTAACTAGATCCGATCTGCTCAGGCTGATCTCTGACCTGTTAATGGGTGGCGGCTTCGCACCTAGGACCGCATTCGGACCGAGTCGTGTCAGTGCTTTGTGGGTTAGATGTGTGTGTATGTGTTTTCTGTACTGTGTGATGTCTGTGGGGCATGGTATGGAATGGAGTATTTCGTTATAATATCTCTCTGGTGTTACCTTAATGGTGCGAGGTGTTGGTGCATGATTGTACATGTAGTGGCAAGGGTGTTGTGGGTTAGTTGTCGCTGCTGCTATGAATTGTGTTCCCCTCATGTCTAAATGTTCCCTAACTTTTAGTATTTTTGTTTCTGTGTGCAGGTGTTCTATTGGTGTTGTTTTGAGTGCATCCTGTAATGATACGAAGTGCGTTGTTTTGTATTGTTTGTAAGGTGTTTATGTGTGTGTTTGAGATAATGGGTGCCCAGCATGGGCTAGCATAGTCCATAACTGAGCGAATATATTGTTTGTATATGAGTGATGTTGTTTCCTGCTGGTGTCCAAAGTTTGTGCCTGTTAGTACCCTAAGCGTGTTAAGTCTTGACGTACATTTGGTTTTAATGTCCTGAATGTGGTTTGCAAAAGATAATGATGTGTTGTATGTGACACCAAGTATTTTGGTTCTGTGAGTGTGTGGAATGTTGATGTTGTTTAGTGTAAGCTGTGGAATTACCTGGTGTTCTTTTGTGTTGCTTGTAAGCAAGGTGATGGTTGATTTTGTGGGCGCTACTTTGAGTCTATTGTGTGTGAGCCAGTCTTGTATACTGTTTATGTATGTTTGTAGGTTATTTGTAGCGGTGTCGATGTTGTTGTGGGTGGATGTTAGAGTGATATCATCTGCATATGATGATAAGGTAAGCTTGTTATCTATGGTTGTTGGAATGTCATGCATGTATAAGTTGAAGAGTGTTGGTGAGAGAACAGAGCCTTGAGGGAACCCGTTCGGAAAAAGCTTGTTTTTGGATGACTTGCCATTAAATGTGACATGTGAGTATCTTCCTGAGAGATAGTTGCTCAGCCACCTTTTGGTGTTATTGTGCATGTTTGTGTTGAGTATTTTGTTTATGAGAGGGAAGCGTGGGATAGCATCAAATGCTTTACTAATGTCTATTGTTGCTAATAGTGTACGTTGAGCTGGTCTTCTGGAGTTGATGCCATCCATGATGTGCTGCGTGAGGTTAGTGAGTAATGTCGTGGTTGAGTGGTGAGGTCTGAATCCATGTTGAGTAGGCGATAGTGGTGTGTGTGGGTTGGTGATTTGTAAGATTAGTCTTTCTGTTACTTTGGAAGGTGTGCATAGTAAAGTAATGGGTCTATAGGAAGCTGGTTCTGTTGGATTTTTGTTTGGTTTGAGTAGTGTAATAATTTTACCTTGTTTCCATATGTCAGGAATAATACAGTGTTGGTATGAATGTGCGCTGATATTTGTGAGAGCTAATATTCCTTGTGGGCCCAAGTGTTTAAGGTGTATGTTAGATATGTTGTCTGGTCCAGTAGCCTTCGAATTCTTAATGTTTTTGATGATCTTGGTGGTCTGGTCTGTATTGAAGGGTGTAATGGTCATGTCGAGTCTGTAGGTTTTCTTGTGTCTGGCTGTTTGTCTGTCTGCATGTTTCTGGTTGTTGTCTCTGTTTAAGTGACTTATCTTTGCGTAGTGATTAACTAGAATGTTAGCTTGTTGTGTGTATGTTGGGATATTATTTTGGCTGCGACAGATAGCCGCGTGTGAGGTGTGAATGCCGCTGTTAGAGTGGGTAATGCTGTTTATAGTCTTGTATAGCCTGTATGTATCTGTGGAGTGGTTTAGTGTTGTTATGAATTCCCTGAATGTTTCTGTTTGTTTTTCTTTGAGTTTGTTGTTTATTTCTGTGTTGAGCTGTTGTATCTGCTGTTTTATGGCTTCTGTGTGTGGTGTTTGTGTGTTATATTTGAGGTTGTTACGTTGCCTTATGAGGTGGGCTATTTCTCTAGTGTAATTTGGGTTGTATTTCCTAATGTTGCCCTTGGGTATGTATTTGTTTGCATTATTGATAATCTGATTAAATGTCTTGAGTGTTGTATCGATGTTTATGATGGGTGTGCTGTTTAATGTGGTGAATTGTTCCTCAGTCTGTATTTTGAACTGTTCCCAATCAGCTTTCTTGTAATTTCTGTAAGTGTGCCTAAGGCTGTTGGGGCAGTGTGTAGAATGTGTTGTAATGATGATGGGCAGGTGGTCTGATGACAGTTGTTTTTCTGTTCTCCATTGTGTATGTGTTGCTAGTGAGGGGGAACAGAACGTTATGTCTGGGGAGGAGTTTGAGTATCCTGCTTGATGTGGTATGTGTGTATGTTCTTCTGTATTGTTAAGAATGAAGAGGCTGTTTAGTTGTGTGGCTATGTTGGCGCCTCTGGTGTTGTTTTGGTTGTGCAGGTACCAACTAGTGTCTTTGGCGTTGAAGTCTCCTCCTAAGATGACATTAGTGAGAGAGGCAAGATTGTGTAACTGTGGATTGTAATTGGCTGGCACCTGAGGTGAACTATCTGGTGGGATGTAAATGTTGATTAGTGTGGTGTTGTGTTTTGCGCGTGTTTTAATGTTAACTGCCTGTATTTCTATCGTGTTATCTGCTTGGATTGTGTTTGTAATGTTTTGGGTAGCATCAGTGTAGCTAATGCTTTTACGTATGTAAGTGATGAGTCCACCCCCGTTACCCCCAGTACGATCTTGACGGATCGCCGTGAAGTCAGGGATGGTGGGTGTTTTGTGTGTGCGTTTTAGTTTTGTTTCTTGTATAAGTGCTATGTGAATGTTTTGTTTGTGTACGAATTCCCTAAGCTGCATGATTTTGTTTGTGAGGCCATCTACGTTGTACTGTAATATGTTAATATTATACTTCTGTATGTGTCTCATGGTGCTATTGTGTCTATGTCTTTGTGTATGGTGACATGTGTAAGTTGTAGTGGGGCCTGGATTAGTCTTAATGTCGCCAGAGAGTAAGAGTAGTTCGGGGAGCACGCAATTGCTCCCTGTAATTGAAAAAATAGCACGCTGAGAATAGGTCCGGCCCCGGGAGCCGATCGGCACTCTGACCGTGCCACGCAACAGGCCGTCGACTGCCAGTCTAGCCAACCGTAGACAGCCCGCTGCACGGAGATTTGAGGAAGTTTGGCCACCAGCGCGTTGATGTTTTGGTTTGACGTCGCTTCTTCGCGTTGACGTGTCCTGCGCTGGAGGATGCAGCCACTGTTTAGAAGCTTCCTCGTCAGCTGCTAACACTTTTTTCACGTTGTTCTAACTACTGTACCTGTTCAGACGTTTTTTATAAACAAATCTTTATAAACAAATATGCATTTTTGTCTTGCTCTCTTTGTTGGAGTTCTGAAAATGAATTGCCCTCCTCTCTGCTAAATTGCTCTAATATGGACTCTGTTTCTTCTCTTTCTTTTATTTTCACTAGAAATATGTCTAAAATTCAATACAGAAATCTTCTTGGGAAGAATTTAGCACCACAAAGTTAAAACTGTGAAGCACAAAATGTCAATTAGACTCATTTACTGTATAGTGTTCACCACTTGCTGCTACAAATGCTTGTCTATCCTGTTGTAGCTTATTAATATTAATATTGTTGCAATGTTGATTTAGAAAGCGGGAAAAATTAGGGCAAGTTGAATTAAGTGCTATTAGAGGATTGTTTAAATATGTATATAATCCTACGAGCTTCTTATTACGTCTCTCTTGAAGTCTTTTTTCTACCGATTGTTTTAAGGTGGTAGAAAAACAAGTTTTCTGTTCTCTCAATTCATTTACAACAAAAGCAAACACACACCTTCTGCAGTGAGCAATGTCGCATCTCTGCTACCAAGCTTCTCCAATCCAATTTTAACCAGTTCTAAAGATGAGATAATAACATTTATATATTCAAATTCTTCATCTGAAATATCCATGCCCTTTCCAATCCCAAGGCCAATCAATGCTTTGTTTGGAGCACTGACTAAGTAGGCCAGTGAATCACTGTGTGTAATGAACATGCAAAAAAATTTCCGTAACTGCAGAATTTTTGTCTGTATAACGGACCTCGGTACTAAAATAAAATTTCCGTAAGTGTGAAATTCCGTATAAAGGGGTTCCGTAAAACGAGGACTATATATATATATATACAGTATATATATATATATATATAATTATATATATATATATATATATATGCGTTCAACTTCCACCCGGGTGACGCCTGGTCGCTCCGCTAGTCTTCCAATAATTACAATTTAATATCCATAAATCAAAATTCATTATTTGTTGCCCTTTCAAAAGGGAAATTTAATTTACTGAATTTTCCAGTTTTTCAGTGAATAAAATGACGTCATCCATTGTTTTAAAAATACCGAATGTGTGGTCAACATATCGTATACACTGTATAATCTAGGTTTAACATTGTAGTTTTCACGTATTATAGTGCATTTAATTTCAGACATGTAATAGTGGTCAAAAATTTAAATTTGAAAGGTGTGTCAGTGGTACAAATACTGTAATTCACTGTTCAACAAATTTGAACCTTTCCTTTTTTTCTCAAATGAAATCTGGTATTTCCTATAGATTTTTGCACGCTGATTACGAAAATGACCACGAAATTTTGCTATCATACCGGGTTTTTGAGAAAATTACTTTTTTATATTCGAATATAATACAATAATCTACTGTATACACAAGGACAATATTAAAATGTTCTTTTACTTACTTAAGATGTTTTTCTTGATGATTTTCGCTCGTAAGTGACATCTGAGGTTTCCCTTATTAGCGTCCAACAGTAACAAGCTAGCATGTTTGGACTCCACTTGCCCCGGTATCGTTTCTCCATCGCAGAAATGTTCTGGTGAAACCGCTCTCCATGTTCATCGCTGACATCTCCCAGGTTTGGTGGGAAAAAAATTCATTGTGCGAATGCAAAAAAATTAATTTTTAAACTCGTATTACATCTCAATGATCTGCAAGCTTGGAGAAGTTCATCAACCAATTCTGCATAGTTAGGCAATTTTTTGTTGACTAAGAAATTCTGGGTCTACTTTAAAAGCATTCCAAGCTGTTTTTTCAGATTCATTCAGGACTTCATCAAAGGCACCATCTTTCATTAACTCGTTTAAATGCAAAAAACTTCACTTTTTTCTACGTGAAGTTCAAAATATGATAATAAAAACCCACTCTAATAGAGAGAGTTTATTTCCACAACAGTTTCGATGCCCACTGGCATCTTCTTCGGGTGGGCATCGAAACTTGTGGAAATAAACTCTGTCTATTAGAGTGGGTTTTTATTATCATATTAACTCGTTTATTTGTGGACCAACGAAAATCCCCTCTTTTATTTTGGCATCACTAATCAGATGAAATTTTTGTTTCAAGTACCGGAATCCATCTGCTCTGTTTATTGTCTTAACAAAATTTTTCATCAATCCTAGTTTGATGTGTAAAAGTGGCAAGTAAACTTTTTCAGGATCCATCAATTTATGGCACGCAACATTTTTATCCAGGAGTGAAAGATTGACGAGGTGGCCAGTTCTTAACAGTATCAGCAACATTTTGTATATCCAAGCTGTAAACCAAGCAGCAGCCCAATGACTTTGAGATCACCACAGATATGCCCGTTGTATCTTTTGTGATTTATTTTATTCAGGAGAAATTCCATATTTTCATACGACTCTTTCATATGGACAGCATGTCCAATAGAACTGAAGGACAGATATTTCCAGTATGCAGCAGGACAGTCTTCAAACTAAGTTTTGACGAATCGATGAAAAGTCGCCATTCTGAAGGTTTATGCTCGTGTTCTAGAGCCATCATCAAACTATCAATGTCATTACAAAAAGAAAGATCACGTCATAGAAAAGAATTTTTATATATATTTTTTTGGTGTTTGCGAAAACGAATATACTGGTATCGTTTGCAAGCAACTTCCATCCCTGTAATATGGACCCTAAAAGTTCCGCTTGATTTTTCGATAAATTCAAATCTCGAACCAGATCATTAAGCTCAGGTTGAATTATCAAGTGAGGCTTTTTTTCTTGAGTTTGTCGATACTCTTCCTGCTTATCTGACAACTCCATGGGCTCATTTTTAGCAGGTTCATTATCATCATCTCAGCACCACGATCCAGGGAACTTAAGAACTGGTAGAGTTTCACAATGTACTACTGGTTGCACTGCGGAAGGCAAATGTGGGTATTCAATTTTCTTCTTATTTTTCGAGGAAAAACCACTGACCTTAGTTAAACAAAAATACAATCTTTGAAGTGATCTTTTTGCTCTCTCCAACTCATGGGGGGATTGCAAATGGCACAGAGGGACTTGTACCTTTTAACCAACCTCTGAGGGTCACAGCACAACGCGCACAGCATATAGGGGAGCCCAAACTTCATCATGATCCCCGATTTTGCAGCCGAAGTAGAGTTCATAAGCATTTTTAATTAAAGGAGTAATGTTTCTTTTGTGATCTTGTATCACGTAATCACCGCACACATAACAGAAACTGTTAGGATTGTTCACACATTTACGCGACATTTCAAATTATCCTGTTTTCCTTCAAGGCGCTATTTTGTGTAACACATGCACAATTAAATGATTAGGTAAATGGAAAAAAATATAAAATCAAACTTCACTGCGCATGAAGCAGCTTGCGGCAGACTGAATGGCTCACAACTGCAAGTAGCCCTCTATGACAGATAACACAAGGAAAAGTGACATGTTACGACAGGTTTGAACGTGTCAGAAGCAAAAATTATATCAGCCTATGTTAGCTAAAACATTTTCTGCTGGGATACTCTCAGCTTTTGGGTAGATGCAGTTTTAATTTGTTCAATTTATCATCTATATACAAATTTGGTCAAGAATTGAGCCCTAAATTTCTCGAAAACCTGACGCGATAGCAAAATTTCGTTATCATTTTCGTAATCAGAGATGAAAAATGCAAAGGAAACAATTATCATTTGAGAAAAAAATGTCGTTGAACAGTGAATTAGTAACTTTTGAATTGTTGGTGAGGGAATATTTTCATTTCATAGTGTTTTTTTAATAGTTTCATTAAGCCATACATTAGTCAATAGGCTTTGAACGTCCTTAGACAGTAAACACTTTTGATTATCTATTTTAAGATTCTGTATTTTGATTAAGAATTTATCTGTAGATTTTACGATACTTTTTTCGTTCAAGTACGATCGTAATATATTATTCGAGAGTTGGACTGCATCACGTGTTACAGTAATCGTCACACCTAATGAGTGGTCAAAAAGGAGAATTATTCGAGGTTTTATGATTTTTCGGCAGTCAGTATAAGTGTCCATCATTATGGGATCGAATTGTTCTAATTTTATTTTTAATGTTTATTACAAGTTTTAAACTTAGACGCATCACTAATAACACTGGTCGACAAAATCGAACTTTTTTCTCTCATTAAAAATGTATACACACTTTTCTAGACCAGTTTTGTACGCTGATTCCAAATCTGTTTTCGGTTTCCTCTGCACATCTAGTTATCGAAATATGACTGGTGTTAATTTCAGCACAATTTATCGTAAAAGTACAACTTTATTCATAAAAAGAAATGTACACCAGCCTAAAAACGTTGCGAGTACGATTTTCTTTTGTAAACCTTGTCCGGATCGTCGCGGTACAACATCCAGCAGTATTCTGCCAGCATACTTTCGTTCCAGAAACCTTGGTAGCGATTTTCCATTGACTGGATGTTTTGATGGAAGCGTTCCCCTTGTTCGTCACTCACCGCGCCAAGGTTTTCGGGAAAGAAATCTAGATGCGAATGTAAAAAAAGTATTTTCAAGGACATGCGACAGCCCATTTCTTGATATGCATCGAGCAGTTTCTGAACGCCATCTTTCTATGCGGGAGACTTGTGGTTACCCAAGAAGTTTCCACAAATCCATTTGAAAGCCTACCATGCTTTTAGTTCTAAGGCATTGAGGCTTTCTTCAAAGCCTTCATCCTGCAGAACCTCCCTGATTTGGGGCCCCACAAAGATTCCCTCCTTCAATTTCGCGGTACTGATGTTTGCAAATTTCTCAACAAGGTATCGAAACCCTCTCAAATTCGCCTTACCCATCGCTTTCACAAAATTTTTCATTAAGCCGAGCTTAATGTGGAGAGGTGGCAGGAAAATCTTCTTTGGATCAACTAAAGGAACACACTGGACACTGCCCGTTCCTGGCTCGTATGTGCTTCTTTGATGCCAGTCACGTCTGATGTAATGATCCGCGGTAGCACGGCTGTCCCATAGGCATAGGAAACAACAGTATTTCGTGAACCCTCCTTGCATGCCCATTAACATACCATTGACTTTGAGATCACCACAGATATTCCATTGATGAGTGCTGTATTGGATTGCTTCGAGTAGTATATTCATGTTATCGTACGTCTTCTTTAGATGAACGGAGTGGGCGATAGGGCTTTAAGATCCCGTTATGCAGGAGAACCGCTTTCAAGCTTCGCCATGAGGAATCAATAAAGAGGCACCACTCAGATGGTGTGTGTGCCTGTGACAAGTTCTCGAAAAGTCCATTGATATCATGGCACTAGCAGAGTGGACTGTCTACTGTAAAGAATGTCGCCAAATCATGGTTTCGTTTTCGATAGTGACACACTCGGACGTTCTTCTCATGTAAGTGTTTCTGCTTGAGTCTCGAGGAGAGAAGTTTTATTTTCTCTTTGGAGAGGGCTAGGTCTCTAATGAGGTCGTTCAACTCGTTTTAGGTAAGCCTCTCCGGCTCCGATTCCTCTTCGTCAGGTGTGTAGTCAAGATCGGCTGAAAGTCCTGCATCTCCGCCAATCGCACCTTCGTTGGATTCTCTTTCGTCTTCTAAAGAATCGAGTCCATGCTGTGGAGGTACATACCGGAATCGGCATCGTGTCATCGTGAGGGATCGGTCTGATTGCGGAGTCTACGTTCGGATAAACGGTGTTATGCTTGTTCTTCATGGAGAATCCAGTTATGTTAACATTGCAAAAGTAACAATCGCCATGATGGTCTTTCGGCTCCCTCTATATTATGGGTATAGCGAACGGCATCGACTTTTTTTTTGGTTCAACCAGTCATTTAATCCATTCGAACAAGCGGTACAGATAACATGTGGCGCCCACGCCTTATCTTGGTCGCCTAGTGGACAGCCGAAGTATAACCGTGATTGTACGCCGTTGCGATTTAGTCGCGAACGAGCCGCACACGTAACAGAAATTGTCGGGGTGATTTTTACACTTTCGAGGCATGATGATCGATGAGTGGGCTGATGTAAATCACCTAAAAAATAAAATGTGTAAGTGGGCGACACAAAACACAACACACAACTAGACATGTGACTTCGCTAAAGAATAAAAGGGTGTACATGTGTGACGTTTGCAAATTTGTGGCCAGCAACTGCTCTCACCTAAAATACCACAAGACAATCTGTCGAAAACCCAATTTGAAACGACAAAATGCCACGGTAAAGCAAAAACCTTCACCGAAGTTGCAAGACAAAATACTCCGCTACATGTTTAAGGACGCATTTATATATTCTGTATACACACATATATATATAATATATATATATATATATATATATTATATATATATATATATATTATATATAGTTATATACATATATATATTATTATATTATATAAAGGACGCATATTATATATTGTGTATATATATATATAGTATTATATATTATATTATACATAGTTATATGCATATTATATATATTATATATATCATAGTATTATATTATATATACAGTATATTATATTTATTATATAGATTATGATCGGTCTCATCTCGAAAACTAGACGTGCTAGAGGAGAACCGAAAACAGATTTAGAATCAGCGTCCCAACCGCTGTCTAGCCCACCCATAATTATATCTGCTGAAAAAATACTTGTTGGCCAGTGTAATTTTTGATCATTTTTCATAATAATAATTTTTATTCATGATTACTGTACTTCCACCTCTGTCCGATTTTTGAATTACTATATTATCATTCATACTTAAGCTTTTGATTGCTCCATTTTGCTCTTTGGTTAGAGGATCCTATCTATAATACAAACCAAGAAAAATATCTTCGCAATTTTCTATTAGAGAAAAGCTTTCTCATAATGAAATGAGTAACGTTGTATACCAACTTAACTGTTCTGAGGACGGATGTAACTCCACTGCATCGGTTATACGACGAATACCTTTCGTTTAAGAAAAATACTTTGCTAACCCAAACAAAACTAAGTGTCTTTCACCAAAATTTGTTATTACTTCCCATTCTATGCCATTCTCATTCCCATTTTCGGTTCTCAAAATGAGAATGACCAAAAGTGAAAAATTCACATTTGACAAAAGCGTGTCTCGATTTGGGACGCAATGTTGTTTTCGTCACTGAAACGGCGCCAAATGGAAAAAGATCATATTTCCTAACCTAACTTATTTTAACTAATCCTAACCTAACTTATCGTATCCTAACCGACCGTAGCCTAACCTAACCAATCGTAACCTAACCCGGACCAAAATGGGAAAGGCCGTGGGTGGGAATGAAAATGACATGAAGTAGGAATGGCATAGAATGGGAATTGCATTTGCGGACACGGATCGGAATCATATAGAATGGGAAGAGACAAAATTTTTCTTTCATTTTTAGACACCGAAATTTTTGTTTGGTGTAACAAAATGAATTTTGTTCATAATAACTTGGCACAGTAAACAGATATTTATTTATTTGATGGAGCAAAATGTATGTGTGTTTATTCTAGACAACAATTTGTTTAAATTAAACAAATTATTTTAATTTTCAAAATACCGAAGTGTCTAATTTATTTTTTAAAATGAAAATGAAAATGAAAAAGATTTATTGGCACACTATAGTCCATATGACAAATATTATTAATACAATGACAGTTCATACTATATTAAGGATAGAAATATATACAATTGATTAGAAATAATACTGTAATGTCGAAGTTAAGTGGAGCTACAGACAGACGTTTTCGTACCAAGAAGTCCGTAGCTTAGAGGATAAATGGCAGGACTCATGGATAGCTTGGATGATCGGGTTGGTTGATTTTTTAATTCTTTGCATTAGACTGTGTTGAGCGCGTCTTCTTACCTCCAGGAAGCTCGGGACATTGCGGGTAGCAAACATTTGCGAAGCTGAGCTTCTCGGGGGTAATTTATGTAAGAGTCTAAAAGACCCGCTGTACCGTAAATTTAGAGTTCTGCCAGAACCTTTTTTATAATTCACCCACAGTTGCTGTCCGTATATATTACTGCAGAAAGTACGAAAGAGAGTGTCTTTAGCTTCACTTGTACAGAATCGAAAGTTCCTTATGATCATATTCGCTTTAGCACACAGGCATCGAGATTGTTTTCTTATATCCGAGTCATCACTCAGGGAGCTGGTAATAGTTTGACGCAAATACTTAAACTCTTGTACTTCCTCAATTACTTCACCATTCATTTTAAACCTTATATCAGCTGGCTGATTACAGCTTTTAGGATGAAATTGCATAACCTTAGTTTTTGTAACATTAAAAAGAATATCATGTTTCTGCGAATACACTTCGCAGACTTTTAGTAGCCGATCCAGACCTTTAACAGAGGGACTTATTAACACCATATCATCGGCATGAACTAAGTTATTTATCCTTGTGTTATCTATACAACATCCCACTGTTGTCTCATTAAGTGAAGCAATTAATCCGTCGATATACACATTAAACAGCATAGGGGAGAGCAAGGAGCTTTGTCTCACCCCGCAAGAGGAGCCAAAACACTCGGATAGTACATTGCCCCACCTCCCACCGAACAGTGAAAGATTGGTGGGAATACCAAAATTTCAATAAATTTAATATGTACATGGGAACCTTCCTGTCTTCTAGTTTTGCAAATAAAATATTGTGGTTCACCCTATCATATGTCTTACTTATATCTAGGAAACAGCTATAAATAGTTGAATTACTGTCATGTATTTAGATATTGTTTCTTTAAGTACAAAGATACACAGGTCAGTTGAGTGGGACCTTTTAAAGCCAAACTGATTAGGAAATGTCCATAGGAAATCATTTCATCGGCGTAACAAGAGTTTTTCTAGTAGTTTCGAGAAGCAGGAAGCAACAGAAATAGGCCTGTAATTATTGCTGGACAGAATGTCTCCGTACTTATTTTTGACCAGGGGCAAGATATATACCCTCATGAACTCTGCAGGGATATAGTTATGAGCCAGCATGGCTAATAGGAGCAATGATATATGCAGACATACTACGTCATTTGCATATTTTAAGAGCTCATTCGATAAGTCATCTACCCCTGACGCAGAACCAGTCTTTAACTCTTTAATTAACCTCTTTACTTCACCAAATGATATCAAAGTATTTTCCCTTGTCCCTCCCACAATCGTTTCGCTGCAATCTATCTTAAAATTATCCCTACTCATACTGTTAAGAATGTTAGAATAGTGGTTTTTCTACAGCTTTGCAATTTCATCCTCCCCCGACATCTCATCGATTGTCGGAGGGAGGACATTTTTGACACCCGTTTGATTCTTAACAAATTTCCGAAATTTGTTATTATCATTATTTATGCAAGCTTCACAGGCTTTTGATGCTCGAATACTCTTCTTCCTGTTTACATCGCCTTATGGCTGCCTTATACTGACCCCGACTTCTACACATATTCAAGTATACTGGTCCTAATCTGAGTCTACCATGAAAGCACCACAAATCATAGGCGTCTTTCGATTCCCTCTTCAGGGGGGCAATAAAATCATTCCATCCAGGAATAATCTTAGTATGATAGTTGTAAGATTTAATCAGGGGGCTTCCTGCTTCTCTTAACAGGGATATTATCTTACTATAATACCTATCTATGAGTTTACAGTGAGAATCATTTGAGCAAGGATTATTACAGGCAAGGTGCAAAATTTCTAAATTATTAAAGAGGTGACTTGTTCTGTCTTTGTATTCTATTCTCTGCTGCATCGTAACATTGGACCAATCGACGCGATTATTTTTACCTATTGAGTTCTTGTTAAGTCGTGTTGCGCATAAATTGGTAACGTTAATTAATATTTCTAATAGTCTATGATCAGAAAGAAGGAAATCATGCAGAATATGAACTCTAACAATTCGATCCTTTAGATTATTACTAGTGAGACAATGATCAATCCACCTGGGGTACCACTCATATCACTAACGTATGTAAAATTACCACTGGCTACCCCTAATACATCTACATCACTTATACTTAAATTGGCCGACTCGCACATGTACCCAATTCTACAAAGAATTCCAAGTTCACATGTGTGTTAAAGTCCCCCATTATTATACAGTGAGACTATTTGGGGTTATCTGATAATGACTTAATTTTGTACAGCAAATCAATGTATTCATCTAAGTTACTGCCGTTGTTATATGGTAAATAGCAGTTTACAATTAATATGCAATCATTGTTCACTTGTAATTCAATGCCTAACAACCTTACATTATCGCTTGTTAAAAATTTTATCTGTTTGGACAAATTTTTCCTTATTAAGAAAGCAACACCACCTAAAGGCCTACCGTACATTAATTCATCTGACAAGTCTACTGCTGATGACGCATGGTACATAAATTTCTTCACTTAACTTTAACTTAAATACTATGTGTTCCCTTATGCACATTATATATACAAAAACAAAATATGAAAACATTTTATCTAAGGCAAGCCCGGTTAAAATGGATTCGAACCGCTTTCCCTGAAATTCTTTACCTAATGTACAGTATGTAGAGTTTTACTTGTTACGCCATCCCGACTTAATGGCGCGTTTCACAAACTGGGTATTTATAGCTTTGCTCTGAATTACAATTTTATTAAATAATTTTTTAGGTAAACTTGGTAAAGTTGCAGTTTGTTACAAAGATCGTCATTGGCAGAAATTAGTCACGGGGGAAATAATTAACCAATCTAAAACGACCACTTAACCTAGTGTAATCTGGTCTCCGTGAAACTTCATATTAGGCAAAATCTTTATATTTAGAAGAAAATAAAGAAATACACTTTTCTGAAACTAAATCAACTACCGTAATATTAAAATCGTTTATGAAAGGGTGCATTCATGCATGCTTATAGGAATGCTGGATAATTCATTAATGTTAGTAGTATGATGGCAAAAGGGCAGAGGGATTTGGGGCACTTTGCAACTTCCCCCTGGATGGGCCCTGAAGGCCTTCGCCTCCGTTATAAGGGGGCCCCCTTCCTTAAGTTCCTGACCCCATTTATGTGGCCTCACCCTCATTAATGAGGGGCATTTGGGGGGGTTTGTCCCTTGATGGGGCCCCCTCTTCTTTGGGGATAAAAATCCTCCTCACCTTCCTTCATGGTCTTTCATGAGACAAAAACAGACAATAACAAAAGCAGACAAAAACAAACAAAAACAAAAAACAAAAATTTCTCCTGGGGTTCCTTCGCGGTCTTTCGAAACAAACAAGCATTCGAGTACGAAAAAAAGCACTTATTACGCAGCGTTCTGTGAATAATTAAATCCACTATAGTCCGAATAAGTGATGGTAAATGACAAATACCATAGTTTTTCTTTTTCATGATGTTAGCCCGACAACTCAGAATGGTCCCCTGAGGAACTTATATGTTAAACACAGACCGTGCATGGAATAAGGAACTCTTCTGAGAAATTACATCCACTATAGTTCGAATAAGTAATGATAAATGACAAATACTATAGTTTTTTCTTTTTCATGATGGAAAGCCCAACGTGGGCACCGGGTTACTCGCAAAGTATATATATATATATATATATATATATATATATATACACGTACTTTACAGGTAACAACTGAATAGCAGAGCCACTTTATGACTACAGAGCTTGACACTCAATTTTGAACCTTATAAGTTATACCCTTAAACAACAGAAATGAAAACTTAAAATAAATATTTGGAAAAAAGGGCTTAACAAACCTGTATGAGATGCTGTATGGGTCTAACAACATTCAGCAACTTGTATTCTCGGAGCCATTTTTACCGTTTAGCTAAACGAGTATATTCATTTCTTTCTTCAGGTTAAATATAGATGTTACAAAAAATCAGACTAATAACAGTCTATTTACTATTCAAATTCTGAATTAATATTTGTATTAGCCTATATGAAATTAGAATAATAGAAATATTAACTCAATTAAAATAAACTACATTTTATTTTTATTATAAGGGTAACTTTTGCCTTACATAATTAAAATTCATTTATTCTACACTATTAAGCGTTAATCAACACACCTATTATTTACCTTCAATTACCAGCTTAAACATTATTATTTGTTTATCGTTGTTATATATATATATATATATATATATATATATATATATATATATATTTCATAAGTTTACTCAAATTGTATAATTCTTTCATTAAGTACGATAAGCACAACTGGCAACTCAGTCCACAATCTTGCCAGATAAAATGTACCCGGATATTATTTCCAATTATTGGCTATAAAATACACAGGCCTGCGAATGAGAACTTTGTAAGAGTTGTTTTCTTACTAATAACTGATTTTATATAATTCAACTACAGTACTACACTGATTTCGAATAAGGTGTTCATTTTTCTATCACGTAAGGATTTTCTGAAAACTGGAAGGAAAAAAAACAGCTACATAAACAAATATTATTTATTTCAATTTATATTAGGTACCTATTTCGCTTTGTTATGCTAATTACAAATACAAACAACTTTAAAAAGAAAGAAGGCTATTAACGAAAATATCACAACTTAACGTAACCAATCGTCAAGGCCGTACAGTTGACCTAACCGGGCATTCAGTTAACCTACATTAAATATCTTATTTTCAACAAAATCGGAAACAGTACATGAAACGGAAAAGATCCAAATGGTGTAAGCTATGATAGGCCCAGTAACATCTTCGTAGTGTCATAACTTTGTTATTTTCTAATATTTTCAAAATAACACATAGCTGCTTGCACCAGTTTTTCTGCTCTATCGATTGATATATGTTTCGTTACTGTAACATGTTTCATGACAATGCAGGTGTCTTGTAAAGTTTTACCAATATTTCTATTATTCTAATTTCACATAATACAAATATTAATTCAGAATTTGAATAGTAAATAGACTGTTATTAGTCTGATTTTTTGTAACATCTATATTTAACCTGAAGAAAGAAATGAATATACTCGTTTAGCTAAACGGTAAAAATGGCTCCGAGAATACAAGTTGCTGTATGTTTTGAGACCCATACAACATCTCATATAGATTTGTTAAGCCCTTTTTTTCAAGTATTTTAAGTTTTCATTTCTATTGTTTAAGGGTATAAGGTTCAAAACTGAGTGTCAAGCCCTGTAGTCATATGGCGGCTTTGCTATTTAGTTTTTACCTGTAAAGTACGTGTATAATATTATATATATATATATATATATATATATATATATATATATACACACACAGGGTGCCCCAAAAAACTATATACTCTTTATAGCATCATATATTTTATAATTTAAAAAAAACGGTTCTTTTGCATTATCCTCCCAACACTAATTTTTTTATATAATGTTGGTTTGGTTTTGGTTATGGCACTTTATTTTCCTTCCATTATAAAAAAAATTAGTGTTGGTATTAGGTTAGGTTAGGTTAGGTTAGGTTAGGTTACGATAAAAACAGCCCGCCGCAGGCGTTAGCCGTTATAAAAAAAAATTAGTGTTGGGAGGATAATGGAAAAGTACCAAAAAAACCAAACAATATATTGTTATAGCAATTGCCAATGAAAGGTAAATTAGTAATCTAAGTGATCAAAATGTTATAGCGAGTTGTTTGCATATAAAATTTAATTAACTACGCCAAGTGCTCAAAATGTTCTCCGGCGGCATGAATGCACTTTTGAATGCGTCGACTAAGCCTGGCCTTGTTTTATCAAAGGTCTTGTAATGGCGAAGCCTATGTACCGAACGTAGTCTAGTCACTCACTAGCTTGCTTTGGACTTAGCCTACGCACTCATTCCACGATACAAACTCTACAGCATTCAACTTTATTCAGTTCAGCAAAAGAACCCATGTTGCGTAAACGTTTGACACTGGAGCAACGAAAAAGTATTCTGAAATGGTATTGGAAATTTGAGAATGTGTCCGAAGTCCAGCGGCAATGGATCCGGGAATTTGGTACAAAGCCACCGACACGTCTCGCCATTACAAGCATCCGTGACAAGTTTGAGGCAGAGGGATCTGCTCAAGATATGCACAAGCGAAGATCTGGACGACGCAAATCAAGTGCGAGTGATGAAAACTCCGTTTTAGTGTTGCAAAAATTTAATCGATCACCACAGAAATCAGTTAGGCAATGCGCCCGTGAGACCGGAATCAGCAAATCAGGTGTTCACCGGATTTTAAAGTAGGCAAAATGGAAAAGCTACATTCCAAGTATGTTACACGCCATGACTGAAGATGACCCTGATCGCAGACTCGAATTTTGTGAATGGTTTCAGTCAATGGAAGCCGAAGACGTACAGTTTGCCAAAATCGTGTGGTCTGATGAAGCTACCTTCAAGCTGAATGGCACAGTAAATCGACACAACTGCAGGTACTGGTCACTTGATAATCCACACGTTTATGTGGATAAACATGTTAATTTACCAGGATTAACAGCATGGTGTGGTTTATCATCCAGGGGTTTGGTTGGACCATTTTTCTTTAATGGGACAGTTACCGGTGCCGCATATCTCGACATGCTGCGGACAGAAATTATACCTGCAGTTCGGAAGTTGTTTGGAAACGACGACTTTTACTTTTAACAAGATGGAGCCCCCCCCCTCATTATCATTGTGATGTCAGAAGGTACCTCGATGAAACGTTGCGTAACCGTTGGATAGGACGAAGAGGAAGCGTTGAGTATCCTCCACGTTCACCGGACTTGACTCCACTTGATTTTTACTTGTGGGGCTACCTGAAGGATGCAGTTTATGGTACAAGACCTGCAAACTCGAACACCTTAAGGATGCAATTAGGGAAAAGTGCGGGACCATCACAGCATCCACATTAGTCCATGTCTGCGAATCAGTTAGTCGACGCATTCAAAAGTGCATTCATGCCGCGGAGAACATTTTGAGCACTTGGCGTAGTTAATTAAATTTTATATGCAAACAACTCGCTATAACATTTTGATCACTTAGATTACTAATTTACCTTTCATTGGCAATTGCTATAACAATATATTGTTTGGTTTTTTTTTAATTATAAAATATATGATGCTATAAAGAGTATATAGTTTTTTTTGGGACACCCTGTATATATATATATATATATATATATATATATATATATAATCAGTCTGATGAGTGGGAATGTTGTTCCCCCTGCAGCTAGAAGTAACAGAACCACGAACACGAACCTCGGCCCTTTTGCCATCATACTACTAATGTTTATTCATCGCTCACAATGAATGAAACTAAACTTGGTTTGTTGTTTTAAAGATATAATTTTTATTTGTTATAATAAAATGAAGCCAACAAAATAACTCAAAATAAAGCGATTATTATATTTTAACCATTACATTATTTGATCTAAACAAAAAGCGGTCAACTAAACGTGTTTTGTTGTTCTTAATAACAACAGATTTTTCTCTGTGTAAAACAAATACAAACCAACCAAAATATATGAACAATTAAAAACCGAACACGGAAAATTACCAACCAATAAAATCTTAAATATTTCGAAATTGTACAACGAAACGAGCGATTCTGTGGTCTACAAATACAGGGCCGGATTAACCATATTGCAAAAACGTCATATGCCGTCGGCCCCTTGTTTTTTGGGGCCCCGCGCTGCAAATGCATATCGCATATTGCGATTGCGCTGCGGATTATTGACGCTTTCGCCCAAGCTTGTAACCCGTAATCACTGATCTTTATATTGCAATTCATCATTTTTGTCATTTTTTTTGCAATTTTGCGATTTTTTAATGGAATTTTCACTTCACTAATGACCGACCTACATTTTCATTTTTCCTAACCACGACGCCCATGTTCGTAACCGAGGCAAGGGGCCACGGTTACGAATGTGCCGCGGGCCCCGCGCAACCTGAATCCGCCCCTGTACGAAAACCTGAATCACTTTTAATTAATAAATTAACTTAAACCAGAAATTAATATTAAATATAATCAAATGCTGAACTTTGTAAACATCTTCTATTAAAATATGAGTTTAATATCCAAAATCATATAACAAAATATTTGTAATTTTAAATTATTTTATATTCTTATGTAAATATGATTAAAGTCACGTAAGTTTAATTATTTTATGGAGCTGTATTTCAATACGTTATTTTTATTAGTTTGTCATTTACCATTACTTATTCGGACTATAGTGGATTTAATTTTCCCAGAAGAGTTCTTTGTTGCATACACGGTCTGTGTGTAACATAAAAGATCTCAGGGGACCATTCTGAGTTCTATCCCATATATATATACGGTATATATATATATAATTCTTTGTGGGTTTGCATCATTCATTCATTTCACGTGCTTAAGTGTGAAATTCATCCCATTCCGTGCGTTGGTTTCTCTTCACACGGAGGTCAAACTGGTGGCCCCGCCTCGAGGTCTGGCTTGGTGGAGGAGCGAGTTGTTCTTGTGCTCTCCACCGTACATAGCCAGGTACACCCAGCTCATCTGGTACCATCCTGAGCCAGGCATCTAGTCTTCTCTTGAAGACTTCAACTTTGACCCCTGTAACGTTTCTGAGGTCCTTTGGAAGCTGGTTAAACGAAAAAGTCTTGGCCACCTGACAACCAAGCTATTTTCCTTCAGTGTTGAGGAGGTCCGTTGTCGGGCCTTTTATTTGGGAACATAACACATCTTGCCTTTCCTGTTTTCCAGTGTTGTTTGAATGGTAATTGGATTTGTTTTTAGGTTTGGTACCAGTGTTTCGATCATTTTGCATATGTAGATTATAGTGTACCTCTCTCTTCTTTTTTCCAGGGAATACAGATTTAGTTTACTTAATCTTTCCCAGTAGTTGAGCTCTTTGCAGCCATCAATCTTTGCTGTGAAATGTCTCTGAGTTTCTTCTAATTTATTAGTTTCTTCCTTTTTTATATGGGGACGTCAAAACTGAGCAGTATTCAAGTTTGGGTATAATCAGTGTTTTTAGCAGGGGAATCATTACTGTCCTGTCCCTTCTTTTGAACTTTCTTAGTACCTGTCCCGCGACTCTTTTTGCTTTATTTATAGCTATCTGATTTTGTGTTTCGAATTTCGCATCATCGGTCATTATTACCCCCAGATCGATCGCTTTCGTACTTCTCTGAATTTCCTGTCTATCTGGAGCATAATATGCAGTCTGTTTAATTCCCTCTTTTCTATCATATCTCAAGAATTGAAATTTCTCGGTGTTAAATGTCATGTTGTTGTCTTCTGACCATTTGTATATTTTGTTCGTGTTCCTCTGCAAGTCCTCCACTTCATTTACATCGCTGATTTTTCTGCTGATCTTTGTATCATCTGCAAAGGATGTTACTATACTAACGCTGTTTACACCGCTGTCTATGTCTGTTAGCATGACAATGAACAGGAGTGGGGCCAGTACTGTACCTTGTGGTACTGAGATGCGTACTTCCGATTCTGATGATATACCTTGAATTTTGACGACCTGTAGACGTTCTCTGAGGAAGTTGTAGATCCATTTTCCCACTTTGCCTGTTATTCCCATATATTTCATTTTATGTGCTATTATACTGTGATCACATTTGTCGAAAGCTTTAGCAAAATCCGTGTATATGACATAGTAGTTGTCATTGCCTTCCAGTGCATCTAGGATATTGGTGTAGTGTTTTATTAGTTGTGATGGGCCATGATCTACCTGATCGGAATCCGTGCTGATTTTCGTTGAATCTTTCCAGTGTCTCCAAGAAATTATAAATTTTCTCTCTAACTATTCTTTCAAATACTTTGGTGAGGTGGGACGTCAATGACACTGGTCTTTCGTTCTTTGCTCGAAATCTGTCCCATCCTTTATATATTGGCACAATGTTTGCTCTTTTCAAGATGCTCGGTATTTTCACAGTGTCTAGTGATCTTCTCCATATCCAGTATAAAGGTGTAGCTATTTCATTTTTACAGTTTTTAATCAATAATGC
Source organism: Bathynomus jamesi (assembly GCA_023014485.1). Taxonomy (NCBI): domain Eukaryota; kingdom Metazoa; phylum Arthropoda; class Malacostraca; order Isopoda; family Cirolanidae; genus Bathynomus; species Bathynomus jamesi. The sequence goes on from JAJOZX010000490.1 coordinate 1,313,096, forward strand.
GTTCCAATTGTCCGGACCTACAGCTGAATGTGATTTCATTTGTCCTATCGCTCTCGCTACATCTTCTGGGGTAAAATCAAAGTCTGTTATACGCTCTCTTTGCAATTTCTCTTCAAAGAATGCATGTATGTCAGGTATCGCTTTGTCACTTTTTGGGGTACTGAACACTACTGATTCATACTGGGCTCTCAATGTTTCAGATATTTCTTTTGGATAGTCGGTTAGTTCATTATTTTTCTTCGTTAAGAGCCCAATAGCGGCGCGCGTTTTTGTTTTCCTTTTCGCATAGCTATAGAAGTATTTTGGATTTTCCTTTATTGCTTCTACCGCCTTTTCCTCTTCCCGCTCTGTATGGTCTTTAATCAGGGCTTGTATTTCCCTATCGATACCCTCCAGTTTTTCTTGTATTACTTTCCTGACATTATCTCCGCAGTTGACTAACTTCGCCTCCACTCTTTCTTTAGCGGAATATTCTTCTCTTTTGCCTCTCTAGCCAGTTCCTCTTTCCTTTTGGCTGTGATTTCGGAGCATATTTTTCTAAAATTCTCAGCGTTTTTTCTTCCAAGGTTGTTAGCATTTCTTCAGTTGTTTTATTCTCTAAAACTGTTCTCCACTCTATTTGGGCCATGTGCGATCTGATTACTTCCCTATTTATTGTATTGGAGTTTAAGTTAAAGGCCCCAAATTTGTTTTCCTCAATATGTGTATTGTCTTTTAATGTTGTCGTCATATTTGTTGATATCTCGATTAAATTGTGGTTTGAGATAGGGGTTGGGGTACATATAAATTGTGGTCTGAGATAGGGGTTGGGGTATATATATATATATATATATATATATATATATATATATATATATATATATATATGCAATTTGTTTATTTATTTGAATTTCAGTTTTATTATTATAATTCATAAATAATAACACTTTAAAAAGTGCAACAAAAACCCTTTTTTATTAATTAGTAAAGGTTTCGAGAAGTTCACTTACGATCATGAGTGCATATACTTACAATTACAAATGAAATGAATATAAATATTACTAAATTAACATGTTTGTAAATACTTTAATATAAAAATTACCAGATTATGATAAATATTATTGAAAATCACTGTTTTTGGAGCGACTGCATTCTAATACAGGCAGTCCTCGTTTATCGCAATTCCGATTTAACGCAAATCCATTTTTATGACAAAAAATTCGAGTATCGCAACTAGGTTTGCCAGTGCTCCGAGTTTGCTGCCTCCAGCTCCGGAATGCTCTAGTGACTCAGCTCCTGCTCCAAGCCGGCTCCAGAGCTAAGATTAAACACCAGCTCCAGCTCCGGAACTGCTTCACTAACCCAGTTCCAACTCCAGAGCTGCTCCACTAACCCCAGTTTTATATCTTAAGTTGCTCCAGAGTACGGTGTTGTTCCGGACTGATACTTTAGCGTCTTTTTATTGCGCTACAGCTCTTAAGATACAAAAACTGGAGGCACAATAGGATAGCAAAATCATTAAGGTTAGTAATGGTGATATATACTTGTGAGTAGTTGCAATTTACATAATTCTCTGAATTGTAAGTGTGATAGAGTTTTTAGTATGTACTAGGTTGTTGCAGCGTTTATGCAGCTTGAATTTTAGTTAGTCAGAGTAATGGTTTTAGGGTGCTCAAAACTACCTGCTCTTTATGATATTCTAATCTGTTATAAAAAAACGTTCTTTTCTCGTAACTACGATTTACTATCCATACTTGGCAAACTGGTACGGCCACGACACTAATGATGATTAAAAAATACTGTACGCGCATTCGTAAACTCAACATCAGCGATCCGGTTTGTTTACAACTAGTATTTTACATGCTCAGAGAAAACCGTTCAACGTCAAACAGTCCAAAACAGCAATCGCTAGTGATCGGCTCCCATCCCCTTAACAGCTCCAGTTCTAAGTTCTGGAGCACTCCGATAAGTCTGGCTCCAGCTCTACTCCGGCTCCACAATCCCAGCTCCAGCTCTGCTCCGACTCCGGAACAGTTTAAACAATTGGCCTGCTCCGCTCCTGTTCTTCGCTCCGGAGCCGGAGCACTGCCAACCCTAATCGCAATGTGTGTGTTTCACATTATCGCGAGTCAAAGCGAGACAAAATTCAAAATTGGCGCGCGTCGTAATTATGTATGGTATTTATTATTGTACGTTTATTTTTTAGTGTTTTAATGTTTTATACACATTTATTTATTATTTATGTGTATTTCCTAATGTTCTAATGTTTGGTATCTATTTGTGGTACTTCTTGTATATTTTTGTTCTTATTATAAGTTCGAAAAACCACCCCAGATTACCAAAACTTCGCCCCCGCATCCCCCCTTAATACATGGGTTTCTATGGGAAAATGTATTTCGATTATCGCAGCCCTTTTTAGGAACGCAACCCTCGCGATAAGCGATGGTTGCCTGTATAAGAAATCATGCCTTTGGTGAAGCTCAGCGAATAGAGTCAACTTCAAAATAATTTGTAAAGGCGTAAAACGTGATATTACCCTTCTAGAAACAATTCATATTTTTAGAAGAAACCCGCAATTAAACCATTATATGCCTCTCCATATTTTAAATATTTCAAGATGAATTTTCAACAGAACTTCTAATAATGTCGTATTTTTACAAAACAGTAATTCCACAAACCTTACATTACGTACGTACGTTAATTTTATAATATTTAATTTCATTTAAAACTTTAAACTTTACAACAGTTTAGTATATGCACTCATGATCATAAGTGAACTTATCAAAAACTCCGCTAATTAATAAAAATTATTTTTAAGAAATTTAAGGTCACCTTCAAATTTACTGTATTTTTGAGAAATTTTCTGGAAATATGAATTTTTTGCACAATCAGAAATTTTGTTTAAGACAATTTCTGAGAAAACGAACTATCGCTTTACTGTACTTTAGATTCGAGATATTTTAACGTTTCTTCCATATACTTTAGCCATCTTCAGAAAAATAATTAAAACGCTTAAGTTAAGTGTTTTTTCCTTATTATGTGGAGACTCATTAAGGTGATAAGAGAAAGACAGAAGAAATGGATCGGACATGTGTTGAGAGGAGAAGGATTGTTGAAGGAGGTGATAGAGGGTAGATATGAAGGTAGAAGGCCGAGGGGAAGGAAAAGGAAAGCAATGCTGGATGATTTGAAGGCAGGCAGGAGCTACCATGAGATGAAAAGGATAGCTCAGGATAGAACACTTTGGTGGGACACATGAGTTGGACCTGCCTGATAGGCAGAACACGATGGATGGATGGATGTGGAATAAACATTTATTTCGCTTTTATTCCATTTTGTTATATTTGGCATTTATTTGTGGTTACCCTACGGGTAGGGTTTGTGATCACTTCGTGATCTTTAACGCCGCTCATCTTGACAGATCCGACCCTAACGGGCGACTGAGCGACAGACATTAGCTAAAGCAAAATTTAGTAGAGAATACATTCCTTTATTTTTTATTAAAAAAAATCAAAAGAATTTCTTATAAAACTATTTGAACCAACCGATAATTACGACACCTCCCTAAATAAATTCTTTATATACTTTCCATCTCAAACTGTTAATTGGACAAATTAAAAAAGAAAATAAGATGACAGAACTTATTCGTATTATTATTATGATTATTATTATTAAACAATATATTTTGACCAAAGATAATAAGGAACTCATTGTTTGAAGCTACAGCAAACCTAAACGTAGTATGTCGACATATTTTTGAACAAGAAAGAAGCGTTCTCAGAGTGAAAGTACGAACGTGGTGTACCAATTTAAATGCTTGGATAAAGGATGTAACTCCTCTTACACTGGTTATATCACAAACACATTGCGCCTTAGAGCACTTCACCACAGGTATAAACCGAGCAAAATTCACGAACACTTGAAAAATGGCTATAAAAAATTTGGATAACACCATTTTAAAGAATTTTCAATATTTTCTATTAAAAAATGTTTTCCCCAGTTTGAGATTGGCGGAATCACAACTCATTAAAGAAAATAAACCACAAATAAATACCAAATATAACAAAATAGAATAAAAGTGAAATGAGTGTGGATCCACATAACAAGGAAAAAACACTTAACTTTCGGGAAAAACTTGTTAATCCACAAAGTTTGTAATACTGAATTTTAAATACCGTATTTCCCGGCGTATAACACGCACCCTAATTTTGAAGAGAAAATTTAGGAAAATAAAAATTTAGGAAACAATATACCTCCTACCTCACTTCACATGTACAATTTTAACGAGTTAATTTTAACGCAGGGTGATTTTTGGAGTATTTTGCGGAGAAAAAAAGTGCGCGTTATACGCCGGGAAATACGATATGTACGTTTCATAATTTTGTACCTTTTAAACGTTTCAATAGTTTTTTCTGAAGATGGCGAAAGTATATGGGTGAAACGTTAAAAAACAAAACGAAACATTCGCATAGCACTTATACAAGAAACAAAACTAAAAGGCACACACAAAACACCCACCATCCCTGACTTCAGGGTGATCCGTCAAGATCGTACTGGGGGTAACGGGGGTGGACTCATCACTTATATACGTAAAAGCATTAGCTACACAGATGCCACCCAAAACATTACAAACACAATCCAAGCAGATAACACGATAGAAATACAGGCAGTTAACATTAAAACACGCGCAAAACACAACACCAAACTAATCAACATTTATATCCCACCAGATAGTTCACCTCAGGTGCTAGCCAATTACAATCCACAGTTACACAATCTGGCCTTTCTCACTAATGTCATCTTAGGAGGAGCCGTCAACGCTAAAGACACTAGTTGGTACCTGCACAATGGAGAACAGAAAAACAACTGTCATCAGACCCCCTGCCCATCATCATTACAACACATTCTACAGTCTGCCCCAACAGCCTTAGGCACACTTACAGAAATTACAAGAAAGCTGATTGGGAACAGTTCAAAATACAGACTGAGGAACAATTCACCACATTAAACAGCACACCCATCATAAACATCAATACAACACTCAAGACATTCAATCAGATCATCAATAATGCAAACAAATACATACCCAAGGGCAACATTAGGAAATACAACCCAAATTACACTAGAGAAATAGTCCACCTCATAAGGCAACGTAACAACCTCAAACATAACACACAAACACCACACACAGAAGCCATAAAACAGCAGATACAACAGCTCAACACAGAAATAAACAACAAACTCAAAGAAAAACAAACAGAAACATTTAGGGAATTCATAACAACACTAAACCACTCCACAGATACGTCCAGGCTATACAAGACTATAAACAGCATTACCCACTCTAACAGCAGCATTCACACCTCACACGCGGCTATCTGTCGCAGCCAAAATAATATCCCAACATACACACAAGCTAACATTCTAGTTAATCACTACGCAAAGACAAGTCACTTAAACAGAGACAACAACCAGAAACACGCAAACAGACAAACAGCCAAACACAAGAAAACCTACAGACTCGACACGACCATTACACCCTTTAATACAGGCCAGACCACCAAGATCATCAAAAACATTAAGAATTCGAAGGCTACTGGACCAGACAACATATCTAACGTACACCTTAAACACTTTGGCCCACAAGGAATACTAGCGCTCACAAATATCAGCACATATTCATATCAACACTATTATTCCTGACATATGGAAACAAGGTAAAATTATTACACTACTCACACCAAACTAAGATCCAACAGAACCAGCTTCCTATAGACCCATTACTTTACTATGCACACTTTTCAAAGTAAAAGAAAGACTAATCTTACAAATCACCAACCCACACATACCACTATCGCCTACTCAACATAGATTCAGACCTCACTACTCAACCACGACATTACTCACTAACCTCACGCAGCACATCATGGATGGCATCAACTCCAGACGACCAGCTCAACGTACACTATTAGCAACAATAGACATTAGTAAAGCATTTGATGCTATCCCACGTTTCCCTCTCATAAACAAAATACTCAACACAAACATGCACAATAACACCAAAAGGTGGCTGAGCAACTATCTTTCAGGAAGATACTCACATGTCACATTTAATGGCAAGTCATCCAAAAACAAGCTTTTTCCGAACGGGTTCCCTCAAGGCTCTTTTCTCTCACCAACACTGTTCAACTTATACATACATGACATTCCAACACCCATAGATAACAAGCTTACCTTATCATCATATGCAGATGATATCACTCTAACATCCACCCACAACAACATCGACACCGCTACAAATAACCTACAAACATACATAAACAGTATACAAGACTGGCTCACACACAATAGACTCAAAGTAGCGCCCACAAAATCAACCATCACCCTGCTAACAAGCAATATAAAAGAACACCAGGTAACTCCACAGCTTACAATAAACACCAACATTCCACACACTCACAGGACCAAAATACTTGGGGTCATCATTAGCTTTTGGAAACCACATTCAGGACATTAAAAACAAATGTAAGTCAAGACTTAACACGCTTAGGGTACTAACAGGCAAAAACTTTGGACACCAGCAGGAAACAACATCACTCATATACAAACAATATATTCGCTCAGTTATGGACTATGCTAGCCCATGCTGGGCACCCATTATCTCAAACACACACAAACACCTTCCTTACAGACAATACAAAACAACGCACTTCGTATCATTACAGGATGCACTCAAACAATACCAATAGAACACCTGCAGACAGAAACAAAAATACTGAAAGTTAGGGAACATTTAGACATGAGGGGAACACAATTCATGGCAGCAGCGACAACTAACCCACAACACCCTTGCCACTACATGTACAATCATGCACCGACACCTCGCACCATTAAGGTAACACCAGAGAGACATTATAACCAAATACTCCATTCCATACCACGTCCCACAGACATCACACAGTATAGAAAACATACACACTTAACCCACAAAGCACTGACAGGACTCGGTCCGAATGCGGTCCTAGGTGCGAAGCCGCCACCCATTAACAGGTCAGAGATCAGCCTGAGCAGATCGGATCGAGTTAACTTAGCACGATTCCGATGTGGACATCACCCCAATTTACGTACGAACATATAAACACAGACTAGACAACTCCACAGACGACACCTCCCACCTGTGCCAGGACACACCACAAACAATTGAACACATTATGACAGACTGTACCGCTCTAGCACAACAACGAACACAACACAACATCACTAGTGCGCTGAACCTTTGGTCCACTCCGGAGAGGCCGATCGGTTACCTGTGTAGTAATGTCTAAATTAAGAATATTAATTTTTGTTTAATAAAGATTATAACGTTTAATAATAAATGTAATTACGATAAATTATGTTTGTTTATTTTAATGTCTAATTAAGAATCTAAATAATGTTTGTTTATTGTATTTAAATTGAAATTATAGTAAAACTGGAATAGATGGCACTCCTGAACATAGGCTCGAGAGAGTGGACTACCCAAAAATGCGCCACTCATTCGGACAGCGTGGGCTGGGTAGGGCGTTTCCTGTGTGTGACAATGTAGTTTTAAAGTAGGAATATTCTTTCGTATTACTCTCCGACCAAAATATTATAATAAATTCCCATTCGCATTCCCCCCTTTAACTAAAATCATTTTCGGAACTAAATAAAGTGTCAAAAAGTGTAATTAGTGTTAATTACCCCCCTTCCCCCTTGCATTAGGCTAACGGTTTTCTGCTAGCTCGGCCGGCTACTATATTTACAAAGCATTTATAGCGAAAAGAGTGTAAAGATAAATGACTAACTTTAGAAGTAAAATGGAATAAAGCGAATAAAGATAAAGAAATAAGTAAATACAATAAATTAAATAAATAAAAACGTGATTACTACATTTTTGGTGGCTAGCGGTGGGCCTACATTATATTTCGTATGAGGCTTACCCACGAGCCTATTAATTCGATTAAAAATTGTTTCGCTCCGGTATCATATCTTATACCGTTAATGAATATTCTGTTTCGATTATTAAAATATCAAAATGCAAATCTACACCGTTTGCAGCAAAATTAAATTTTGATTCCCTTTTCGTCAAAATTCAATGATCCAAGATGGCGCCCATCATTTTCCAAATTCTATTCATAAGGAGCGTCGCTTCTAAAATTTTCGCGCGCGTTCAAAATTTTTTTTTTCTCTTTTCGTCGAAGTCTCGACTTTTAAAACCGTTTCGACTCAAAATTCCTTTCACAGAGTCCGACTCTGTCCCGACTCAATTTTTTCTGAAGTTCAATTCAGAGTCGTTTGTTTCCAATTTCTTTAGATTTCGTTCCGTCGGAGGAAATATTTCAAAATTGATCGTACTGTCTGGATGGCTCATTTTTCTTTTCTTTTCGTCTCTTCCACTGTTATTCCGTCTCAGCTTATCTTTTCCTTTACGGTTTGTGTTTACAATTTTGGAATTAGTAGAAATTGTGATAATGATAATAATAAAATACGAATTAAATAATTAAATAATAATTAAATAATTATTTTAGCTGTTTAAATACTGTGGCACGCATTTTTTACGGTAAGGCTCAAAATGATTGGCGTATTGTGACGCGTCTTTAGGCAATAAAAATATATATGTATATGTATATATAGTAGAGCATTTTAAGAGATTCAATGAACATGTAACAAAATTTTCCAGAATTTATTAGATAGAGTTTTGAGATTATTTTTGGACGGGATGTATATAATATTGTTTATTAATCAATTTAGATTTACAGGCTTCTTGGGCGAGGCCGAAATAATTTTAAATAATTTTAATGTTCGCTTTGCTTTGCTTTATAGGATTAAGTTAATTTTTTTTAAGTGACAGTCGAAAAATAATCTTAAAGATACTAGTTTAGACTGGGTTTAATTCGGACGTTGTTAGTTTATATGTTGCCGTATAGGATTGTGTGAGACGTGAAAATAAGCTAAATTTGTTAAATTGAAATAGAAAAATTGTGTTCGTAAATTTTTTTTTGATAAATTAATTATTTTTTATATTTTTTATATACTCATTAATTATATATTAACTTATACCTATATATTGATTATATATATAATTATATACATTTATATACTCCTTAATTTTTGTATGTAGGCTGATTATTGTTTATTTTTCTCTCTTTCATTTTCAAAACAAATTCCGAATGATGTTTTGTTAGTTAGGCGGTTTAAATTTTTTATTCTGAAATAAATTTTATTGTTAGGGAGTGTTTTTTGTTTGACGTTTTACTTTTGGTATTAAAATTGAAAAATGGTTTTTACGTTCGCGCGTTTGCATAGCAAATGTTACAAAAAATTGTTTCCCGATCTACTGCAGTTAAATTCGGTTAGGGTTAGGAATATTTTTATAGAGGCTCGCTTGCAAACAAAAGCGAACACTCTTTCTCATACAGTGATTGTTTTAATTTTTGTTTTGTTTACATAGTCGGTTGCGTGTAATTTTGAGTTCATATTGTCTGTTCTTATTTAAAATAACGATGTAAATTTGTGGTTTCAATTGGAAAGGGTAAATGGTTGGGATTTTTGTAGTTTACAAACCATACTGGGTTGTGTTGCAAGAGAGAATTGTCTCTCAGATATAATTTGTGAATTGCGAGTTGCTTCCTATGAAATTTAGCTTTTTCAGGTTGGAATTACTGTATTAAAATAATTTCGATAGTAATATTTAGAATTTTTTTATTTTTATTTTTTAATAACTGTTTTGGAAAATTGTTATTGTTTAAAACTTCAGTCGGGTTTACTAATACAGTTGAAACATTGGCTCGAGTGTTCACCCGGAAATGGTGCCTTCTTAGATAGCCAGTAACGTTTTTGTGGCGTCTTCCCCCCCAAAGTGTAAGAGGGGTTTGTGAGTTTCAAAGAATTGATGACATGAAGTTTCTGGGGTTCATTTTTGTCTTTTGTATTTAAATGTATCGATGTGATTTCTGACGGTAGTTTGAACAATAACATTTCTTAAATTATAATAACGGTTACTATGTATGGGCGCTTGTGTATTTATACGGTACAATTTTGGTTCGTTCGTTTCATGAATTTTTTTATCTTCTCCGATGTAACTGCCATACGTGGCCTTATTGGTAGTTAGGCTGTGATTAAAAATTTTTAAATTCTGTAAAATTTGTAATAGTTTTTTCCGTCAATTTGGCCAGAGCAAATTTGTAGTTATTGTTTCGAAATGAACTGTCGAGAAAATTCGGTAAATTAAATATGAAATGATAAGCAGTACAGAAAAATGTTTCGAATAATTTTTTTTATTAAATTTTGAGAGGCTCAATTTGGAGGCAACTAAATTGGATCCAAACTCCATTTATGAGTTAGTCGACCGGATAGGTGATCGATCACCAATGATGAGAGAGAAGAGAAACCGAAATGCGCAGGGACTTGGCGCAGGACGGTTTCGGAAGAGTAGAGAAGAGAAGAGAGAGCGAATGCGCAGATATTGGCGCAGGAGTTTCGGAAGAGACAGATAAGAGAAACCGAATGTGCAGGGGCTTGGCACAGGAGTTTCGATGGTCTACTGGTATTTTTCGGGCAGTAGCTGGTCACGCTGCTCGATGCTTCGCTAAATATGTTTTAGCACGCGGTAGGCAAGCCACGAGAGCTTGAACGGGTGTCTAAGGCTGTACTGTCCATACAGACATAAAGTAGGTTCGTTGCGAAACGGCCTACGGCGAAGTGATCGTTTGATTATTGCGTGAGAACCTCTCAGCAGGACGTAGGAAGAGCACGTTCATCGACAAAAGTTGAGATGAGACAGGCGAGTTTCTTCATCGACTTCTAGAATTGCAAATTGCGTCCAATTCCGGTGCGTGGTCCCGCTTTCAGTATATCTCCCCCCCCCTGATCCTTTTAGAATTGGATGTCTCTTGTTTTTTTTCGCCATTTGGAGAGAGAGCGGAACCAACCTAAAGCACGCTGACCTGTTGCATGTTGATGCAATCCCTTGCAGTTTAGCGAAGTGAGCAGGAGTTGATTGAAATTTGAAAAAGTCCGTTGTCAACTGTGCGGATTGTGATCTAAACAACGTCCAGCAATTAATATACTGATTATTATGTAATGAAATTGGAAGTGAAAGGGTGCGATTATTGCCCATAATTGTTTTGTGTTTCGTGAAATTGTTTGTGTGCTCTGGTCAGTATTTTATGTAAACTTTTTATTATTTTTTTTCTATGTTGCCCTGATAGTAATTATAACTATACAAATATATAATTGTTTCAAATGTAAAGCGATCTTTGATGAGGAATCGCTGGAATAGACTTCCTCGAATTATCCAACGAAGCGATTTCTACAGCAAGGCGACCTATATTAACAATAACCTAAAGTCTCTGCCAACAGGAAGGAGTGCATTTTGCAAATTTTTGGAACAGTTTCTACGGCAGGAGGGACTTGTTCCTCGAAGATGGACTTCATCTTAATGAAGTTGGAGCTGCGCGTTTAGGAAGACTATTTCATAATACTGTCTCTTCTTTTCAGGCTGCCGTAACTCGAACGGTCCCAGCGTAAATTCCACAAATTTCCCCCGCGCTCGCGAAGGTGTCGCAATTACAAACAATTTGAAGGTTCTATCCTTAAATGCTCGTAGCCTACGAAATAAAATAAACGATTTTTTTTCCTTAATTGCTTGTAAAGACTATGATTTAATTGCGATAAATGAATCGTGGCTTAGCACTGAAACACGTGACTTTGTAGGGGAATATCAAATTAAAGGTTATAGACTTTTTGTTAAAAACAGAATAGGTAGGCGAGGAGGCGGTGTTATGTTGTATATCAAAGATAATATTGCGAACGTTATAGAAGTAAAGCACTCAATTCCAGAACCGATAGATTCGACTATAGCAGAACTTAAATTGAACGATTTCAAACTTCTTGTTGCGGTTATAGATAGGCCCCCAAATCAAACAGCTGATACGGACGAAGCGTTATATCGTGAACTAAAGAGAATAATCGGTAGTGAGCAGGCTTTAGTTATGGGTGACTTTAATTGCGCCAACGTGAATTACGATACAATGCAGGGAGACGCGGAAGGTAATCGTTTAGTTAATTTTCTCGAGGATAGCTTTCTTATTCAAAAGGTTAGGGAACCAACGAGGTTGGACAGTATTTTAGATTTAGTAATAACTACGGATGATAGGCTAATTACTGATCTTCAAGTAATAGAACCGTTCAGCAATAGCGATCACAATATGGTAGAGTTTGTCTTCTCAGTAAGTCACTCGAAACCAACTAACTCGACTAAAATTCCTAACTTCCAGCACGCAGACTTTAGTAAATTTAGAAATAAATTTTCACACGTCAATTGGGAAAACGTAATGGGGAACTCCAACGCAAAACTAATGTGGGAATCGTTCGTAACGGTATTTAGGACTATAAATGAGGAATGTGTACCGTACAATATTAAGCGTGCGAAAGTAAACAACAAGCCCTTGTGGTTTACTTCTAGAGTACGAGACATTATAAACAGTAGAGATAGGGCTTATAGGCAACATAAGTGCGATAAAGACAATTTGTTGTTACGAAACAACTACATATCACTGAGGCGTGAAGCGAAGTGTAATAAAAAAGTCCAAGCGCGAATTTGAAATCTCCATAGCTCGTGACGGTAAAGAAAACCCCAAGCGATTCTTTCAATACGTCAATAATAGAAATCCAGTAAAAAGTGTCTTAGGTCCATTGAAAAATGTAAATGGAGATCTAGTCTCTGAAAACAAGGAAATGGCTACCTTGCTAAACGAATTTTTTACGTCAGTTTTTAGAATAGAAGATGTAACGAATATCCCTACGGTCATAGACATAATACCTTTTGATAATGGTAATATTTTGGATAATATTGTCGTTAGTGAAGGGGAAGTAATGCGCTATATTGATAAAATGAAAACGCGTAAATCACGGGGTCCGGATTCCATATATCCCATACAACTAAAAGAATTAAAAGATAGCATTGTTGTGTCGCTAACAAAGATTTTTAATGCGTCTATTTCTCAGGGGTGCGTACCAGATAATTTCAAGTTAGCAAACGTAACACCTATCTTTAAGAAAGGCGATAAAGGTGCGGCGGGAAATTATAGGCTAATCAGTTTAACGTCTGTTGTAGGTAAGCTACTGGAATCAATAATTAGGGATCGTATAGTCGAACACTTAGAAGTGCATAATCTGGTTAGAAATACGCAGCACGGTTTTAGGCGAAACAAATCTTGCTTAACTAATCTTTTAGAATTTTTCCAAAGCGTGGTTGACGTTTACGATAGACATCGGGCGGTTGATGTAGTGTATTTAGATTTTCAAAAAGCGTTCGACACCGTGCCGCACAAAAGACTCATTGAAAAAACTAAGGCTCATGGAATCAGGGGTGTAGTAATAAATTGGCTAGAAGAGTGGTTGCGAGGCAGGAAACAGAGGGTGGTCGTTGATGGAGCGGAGTCGTGTTGGGCTAATGTAGCGAGTGGCGTTCCTCAGGGTTCTGTATTGGGCCCCTTGCTTTTTCTTATATATATTAACGATTTAGATGTCGGCCTAGTCAGTACAGTTTCAAAGTTTGCGGATGACACGAAGCTGGGTGGTAGGGCGATTAATGACGAAGATAGAGGTAAAATTCAGGAAGATCTGAATAAAATCGTTGATTGGTCAGTCACATGGCAAATGAGATTTAACGTGGATAAGTGCAAAATTTTGCATATAGGTTCGCGTAACGGTAATTTTGCGTATAGTATGTCAGGGAAAGATTTAACAAGCGTAGAGCAGGAAAAAGATTTAGGAGTTATAGTCACTGGTGATTTAAAAGTAGTGAAACAAAGTACAGCAGCGGTCAATAAGGCGAACAGAGTGTTAGGTTTTATAGCTCGAAATTTTGAGTACAAATCGCGCGATATTATAGTTCCTCTTTATAAATCATTAGTTAGACCCCATTTGGAGTACGCGGTTCAGTTTTGGAATCCGCATATACGCAAAGATATAGACAAAATCGAAAGAGTTCAAAGACGAGCAACTAACATGATTCCGTCTCTTAGGTCAAAGTCGTACGAGGATAGGCTTAAGGAGTTAAAATTGACTACTCTCGAGACTAGGAGGTTAAGGGGTGATCTAATCCAGGTTTTCAAATTTATGAATGGGTTTGATAACGTAGAGATAGCTTTTTCCGAAATATCTCAATATAATAGGACTAGAAATAACGGGTGTAAGTTGACAAGTAGAAGGTTCGAGACAGCAGTTGCGAAAAACTTTTTTACGCATAGAATAGTAAATACCTGGAATAGTTTGCCGGTAGAAGTAATTAGTAGCACGTCTATAAACATGTTTAAAAATCGATTAGACGCGCATGTTGATAGAAAGGGTATAGTTTAAGGTAGTAAAATTAAGGCTTTGTGGGGATAGATCCCACAGCTCAACACAAGTGTTGTGGGATATAGGGAGGCAGCGTCTTGGGTTAGGGGATACTCTCTGTCCTTACACACCCCATTTAAAGAGATTCCTCTGCCGAGCGGTGCCCCCCATAGTACTGTGAGGTATTGAAAAACTCATGATCTTCACTTGCCCCACAAACACCTTTAAATGGGAGACCCATAATGGGTGCACACACATTTCTACATTACTGTACAGTCTTTACAGCCACACCTACACTTTTCCTCGTAAGTGTATATATTGTAATGTATATAGTTGTAAATTTTGACTTGGTCCGCAATCGATATGGACCGTGACTTGATGGATACCGTAATGAAATTGACTGGATTCTTTGGATCTGATATATTTGCATGTCCGTTATAAATAGATATAGAGTGTAACATATTTGTGGATAGTAGTCTATTATGACTTGATCCTCTGGATCCAGAGATTCTATCTTTAGTTTTAAATCGATAATTAATTAGTTTTAAATTGATAATTATTTAGTTTCGTAAAAATTGGTCGTTGCCAATTTACCGGCAGTTTTTACATAAATTTCTAATGTTCTTGAGGTTCGGAACCCACGTAAAATTGTAGGTCCCCTCCGCCACCACGGAGGACATGCATAGTACACGATTGCGAACACAGTTAGGTGGACCAGCCATGAGTGGATCCTGGGGTCTTTGTTGGTCTGAAACATTATAACATTATAACTTGAAATTTGTGTAGCCACTGTAAGAAAATTTTCCGTTATTTTTTTTGGCACGTTATACATTAGTTACAGGTTGTAAATTTGATTATTAGGGTGAAATGTTATTTTATGCAAATGTTGTGAAAATTAAGTTGTTTTCGATTTTATATGATACAAAATATCTGATGTGTGGAGTTTGTCATTCTAATTATTTCTTGTCTATCTCTAACTTGACTTTGTTACAGAAAAAAAAAATTGCAAAATAAATAACGAATAAATAAATAAATTCGTTAAACGATATTAAGTTTTCCTAGTGAAAAACTTATTTTCAAGGTGATGCGAGTGTAGTAATGTCTAAATTAAGAATATTAATTTTTGTTTAATAAAGATTATAATGTTTAGTCTAATAATAAATGTAATTACGATAAATTGTTTGTTTATTTTAATGTCTAATTAAGAATCTAAATAATGTTTGTTTATTGTATTTAAATTTAAATTATAGTAAAATTGGAATAGTTGGCACGCCTGAACATAGGCTCGAGAAAGTGGACTACCCAAAAATGCGCCACTCATTCGGACAGCGTGGGCTGGGTAGGGCGTTTTCTGTGTGTGACAATGTAGTTTTAAAGTAGGAATATTCTTTCGTATTACTCTCCGACTAAAATATAATAAATTCCCATTCGCATTCCTCCGTTTAACTAAAATCATTTTCGGAATTAAATAGTGTCAAAAAGTGTAATTAGAGTGTTAATTACCCCCCTTTCCCCTTGCATTAGGCTAACGGTTTTCTGCTAGCTCGGCCGGCTACCATATTTACAAAGGATTTATAGCGAAAAGAGTGTGAAGATAAATGATTAACTTTAGAAGTAAAATGGAATAAAGAGTATAAAGATAAATAAGTAAATATAATAATTAAATAAAGTAAACACTACACCTGCGTGCCGCCGGCTTGCTCGATCAGGGTGGGCTGATCGGCTAAACAACAACGTTAAAATAACTAGAATCTTAAGCGATAGTTTCGTTTTCTCAAAAATTTTCAATAAAATTTCTGATTGTGCAAAAAATTCTCATACATTAAAATTATTTTTATTGGATTCGTTTTATATATATATATATATATATATACAGTACAGTATATATATATATATATATATATAATATATATATATATACTGTACTGTATATATATATATATATACAGGGCGTCCCAAAAAAATGTATACACACTTTAACAGCTGATAGCTCAATTGATGTTTCTTTCTTTCCAAGTTAAACCCATTAGAATTAATAATGGCAGTCAGACTAAGCTTTGAACAAAGGAAATTCATTCTAAAATGCTACTGGAAGTGTGAAAACGCAGTTGAAGTGCAAAGACAGTTTAGGAGGGAGTTTCAAACAGATCCACCAACGCGACTTACCATCACTCGAATTAGAGATAAGTTTGAAGCCGATGGAACTGTTCAGAATGTCCACAAGAAGCGTTCCGGAAGACCACGTACATCGACAAGCCCCACAAAGCAAGAAAGAGTACTGGAAACGTATCACCAAAGTCCAAGAAAATCTGTGCGGCAAGCGAGTCGTGAGGTAGGAATTTCAGAATCGTCTGTCCAACGCATTTTGAAGCGCTGTCAATGGAAAAGTTACATTCCAAGATTAGTCCATGCTATTAATGAAGATGATCCGGACCGAAGAGTGGAGTATTGCGAGTGGTACTTGGCACGATGTGGATGTGGATTGGACGAAGGGGTTTCGTAGAATACCCTCCGCGTTCACCAGACCTCACACCACTAGACTTTTTTTATGGGGATACTTAAAAGACAAAGTCTACGCTATAAAACCTGCAACAGTCGCTGAATTGAGAGCAGCCATTGAACGAGAATGCACACAAATACCAAACGAAATGTTTCGTGATGTTTGCGATTCCATTGCTTCGCGTTATCAGCAGTGCCTGGACCAGAACGGACGTCAGTTTGAAAACAGGCGTTGACAAAACAATTAAATAATGTCTGTAGATTCTATTACATTTTGAAAATGAAATGTATTTTAATAAACACTGCCTTTATAAGTATTTAAAGTGTGTATACATTTTTTTGGGACGCCCTGTATATATATATATATATATATATATATATATATATATATATATATATATTAGGGTCCATCAAACCCCCAATGTTACAATTCCTTAATGGCCCTACAAAAGCAGTGTTCCATTCATAACGAAAACATGTTCTGTGAAATATCACTGAATTTGGATGACATCTACCGGGTCCACGTGAAGGTTGAAATTTATTATATGTGACCTTTTTGTGTCTATGCGATAAACTAACTTCCATAGAAATCTGTTCACTTATGTCATTGAAATTTGCTTAGAATAACTCATGCAGAGAAATGTTTGACTTTTGATTGTTTAAATATGTTGGACTTTTGTTTGTACTGACTATAACCTGATTTTAATGCCTACTTAATAGTACCTAGCCTTGTTTCAGGTCTACATTCTGACCAGTCACACTAAAAAACGGACGACGTCGGACGTGAAACTTTCTTTTTATATAACTGTCATTTTTGCTCAAAATGGAACAGTGTGATATAACCTGAGGCTATCACTCCTCAGAAAACTGCAAAAACATGCCAGGAATCACAAACAAGGACGCTGAAATAGCCGGATCTCGGCTACCAAGAAATGAGCAAGTTCTGCGATGTTTTTTATTTCATCAGCGTGAAGGACTGTCGTTAAACAGGACAAAGCGGGACATTGCAAAGATTGTTTGAAAAATTTCTACTATTTTATCACAAAGCAAACATTCCTATGATATCAGACAAGAAAGCTTGTGAGAAAATCATTGCTCTATCTGAGAAAAATGGAAAACTGCGCGAGATCCCAATAGATCGCCGTTCATCTCCAGCTGCGCTTGCCAAGGTGAAAGAGATGGAGAATCAGCTGAAAATGACATTTCCATTGTGGGCCAAAGATGCTGAAAAGTCTATTCGAAATCCTGATGATCTAGAATTTCTTCGGTCAATGAAAACAGACCGCATTGCGTCGTTTGGATCTCATAATAAGGTGCTGGCCTCATAGATCCAGCGCACTCAGTTACGCAAAGCCAAAGAAGCAGAGAGGAAAGAAAGAGCAGAGAAAGAACAGGAGGCATCATGCAGTTATGTACAGCTTGAAAGCAGCAGTGATGAAGATCATGAAGACATCCCATCATCCCAATGCAACAAGACACCTCTAGAAAGACACATCATCGAGTTGTTCGTCATGGCACACCGGCGTTCATACCACATGACATACTCATCAAGCCCAAGTTAGTGTCTTTGGCCACTAGAATATTAACACCAGCCCAACAGGCAACATTCATGGAAACCTTTATAGAAGAATCTGGAGGTGATCCAAACAAAGTTTCAACTTCTTATGCAACGAGCAGATTGCCAATTCCGTCAAACAGTCATGGATACAACCAAATTTTGCATCTCTCCACTGGGATTCAATGATGATGGGTTCACTGCAGAATCAGAATGTATCAGATGAGAGACTTGCTGTTGCTGTAGGTGATGCGAGTGAACTTAAACTTCTCGGCGTGCCATCATATGAACCTGGTACTGGTAGTAACCAGCGGTCTGGGGAGAACATAACTGAAAAGACTATGACGTTGTTGCAGTCCTGGAGTTGTTCACAGTCAATTGTCAAATTAGTATTTGATACCACTGTGAGCAATACAGGATATGTGAGCGCAGCGTGTGTCATTTTCCAGCAGGCAATGGGTCGCCCTTTGCTACGGTCTGGGTTTCGACACCATGTTGGTGAAATGATCAGTGGGCATGCCTTCAATGATCTCAAGATAGAGACATCGAAATCACCAGAAGCGTCTTCAAAAGATTTCGCACAAACTTCCAACTCGTTCCCCACAGCAGTGAAGAAAACTTGAGTCATTTTAATCCCAGTTCATATTCTGAAGAGAGACAAATTCTCATTCAAAACTGGAAGACACAAGCTATTCAGGTCGCACGATCATCAGTGCAACATCAGCGTGATGACTATCAAGAGTTCTCTGAGCTTTGTTGTGTTTGGAAGGGACAAATCGAGAATTTAGCTTCAGGCGCCCTGGTGCAGTACACAAGGCCAGATGGATGGCAAAGATTATATATGCAATTAAGATTGCACTTCTGCAATAACA
Organism: Bathynomus jamesi; assembly: GCA_023014485.1. NCBI lineage: Eukaryota > Metazoa > Arthropoda > Malacostraca > Isopoda > Cirolanidae > Bathynomus > Bathynomus jamesi. Next base: position 1,332,365 of record JAJOZX010000490.1, read on the forward strand.
AATCGACACTACCACCAGGAAAAATCACAAGAAGACGATATCACATACGAGAAATTGAACTCGCTATCACCAACTGTTTTCAAACGTCACCTGTGGTACCTCACAGATGAAATGGTGCCTTTAGCATTGTTCAGTGAGTTAGTTCCACAACCAGAGCGCCGTGCCATAGCTGACCGTCTACTCGCAGTCAAGCCAGAGGACGAGAGCATTGCAGCAGCACCATAAGATCAGTTTCGCACTGGCTTGGGCAAACCTAGTAGTATCCCCGCGTTTGGGTAGAGAAGTTGGGGTGTTCTGAAATCCTGCCCCCTGGAGGGCCCCCCCCCCTGAAGGTCTTCGCCTCCGTTATAATGGGCCCCGTTCCTTAAGTTCCTAACCCATTTATAGGGCATCACAGGTCTTAATGAAGGGCACTTACCACGCCCCCTCCTCCTTATGTAGTGAAAAAAATTAATTTTAAAAAACAAAAAATTAAAAAGGATTCATCCTCGCCTTCCTTCATGAAACAAAAGCAGATAAAAACAGAGTTTGGCAATCAATTTTGAATCTTATGCCCTTACACAATAGAAATGAAAACTTAAAATATCTCAAAGCATATTATTATAATTTAATACCACATTACCACTACGAGGTTAACTAATGCGAACATCACAAAAAACAAAATCAGGTTAAACATATCTTAAATCCAAAACAATTTTTTTGTTTAATATCTGTATTATGAAAAATAAAATGAAGGTTTATTATTTTAATTTAAATAAATTAATTTCTCCTTTTTAAGGGAAACTGACTTATTTTCATCCGATCTGAACCTCAAATACAAGATCTTTTTATACATTCATAACACATGCTTAATTGTTTATTTACTTATAAATATATAGTTTTTTGTTATTTACATCGTTATATACCATCACATTCACATGACATCTTCTGGTATGTGAACTGATAATTTTACTGCACTTCAAATTTCGTTATAAATTTGCGTGTGTTAAAAAAATTTAACAACGTAATTTAACACCGTAATTTAAAAAAATTTAATGACCTGATATTTGTATGTATGTACTGATATTTAGGCTATACATTTCGTGAATCAACACACACAAATAAGCGAGATAATATAGCTATCCCCTCTCAATATTGTGTAATTATATATATATACAGACATGTAAGAAGTAAATAGACAGCCCAGATTTTGCTGTAACAATTTGGCGTAAAAGATTCAACAATTCTGATCGTGTTGCTGGTTTTTTGGGCTTTTTACGTAAAGTCTTGTCTAGTATTGCCCACACGTATTCTATGGGGTTCATGTCAGGGGACTGACTCGGCCAAGGAAGTCGTTTGATACCATTTCGCTCCTCCCATTCTTTCGTCTTTTTTGCAGTGTGGCATGGGGCTCCATCTTCCATGAACAGGCAGCTGTCTTTTTCAATTTGACCACTTGAGAATATTGGCATAAGTCCTTCTTCAAGGATAGAAATGTAGGAAACGAATATGTCATAATAATGGCAAAAAAATTGGATGCATACATTTTACCATAAAATTAAGGGTGTCTATTTACTTCTTGCATGCCTCTGTATATATATATATATATATATATATATATATATATATATATATATATATATATAATAAGTATGAGGGTATTCTATCCAGCAATAATTACAGGGCTATTGCTAACACCTCTTGCTTCTCGAAACTACTAGAGAAACTCTTGTTACTACACCGCTTAAATGATTACTTATGAACTAAATGAGTCGTTTAAAAAGGTCCCACTCAACTGATCTGAAGAGTATCTATATACTTAAGGAAATTATATTTAAATACATTGACAGTAATTCAACTATTTATAGCTGTTCTCTAGATATAAGTAAGGCTAGGCTGACCATACGTACCGTTTTGAACGGGACAGTACCGTTTGTTTTATATTTCCTGGCCGTCCCGTCGTTTTAATAAAAATGTCAATTTTGTCCCGGTTTATGTACTTACTTTTTCATGAATACAGAATATTACATAACCCCCGTCCCTTTTTTGCCATCCCAATGTCCCGTTTTTGTCTCAAGGAAATATGGTCAGCCTAAGTAAGGCATATGATAGAATGAATCACAATATTTTATTTACAAAACTAGAAGGCAGGGAAGTTCCCATGTACATATTAAATTTATAATAACATAATATACAATGATGAAGTACAAAAATTTAAGTATTGAAGTCAAACCATCTCTGTGACTGAAGACTCGGATATAAGAAAATTTCGAAGCCTTTATGTTAAAGCGAATATGACTATAAGGAGCTTCTGGTTTTGTACAAGTGAAACTAAAGAAACTCCCTTTATGCAGTAATATATATGAACAGCAATTCGCGGTAATAACGCATAAGGAAAAGTAATTTTTAATAAATAATCCTATTCAAAATTAAAAGGGGCGAAGCAAGCTAGATGCAACAATTAATACAAGAGAGTTCATTGATAATAATATTGGACCACACTTTACCGTCAATTTTGAATTCATACCGTCACCCTGAATTCGGTATGCATCTTCTTAGTTATATATTGCTACCAAGAAAACGGAATAACGTATTTTAACGCTGAACTTTAAAAATCCTATTCAGACGCTTACGTATAATACGTGAATATTGTACGCAATATATAGCATATATGTATATAGTGGTTGGCAATTTGGCCCACTAGTTATCCTATAAAACATGTTATGTATTCTATAAAATACACTAGCGTGTTTAGTACCTTTAATAAGGTGTTTTTCATTCCTACACAACGATACGTTACTTTTCATATTTTTGTCAATTGTGCCCAAATGCGCCATATACAGCTTAATATATATATATATATATATAATATATATATATATATATATATATATATATATATACCTGTGGTAACCTTTGGTTAGCTCAGCCCGAATTGTTCATTCTGACGAAGGTCAAGCTTTTCACTCCACCTTAGACCTACAGTTTAACGTGGAACCCAAACCACGCCCCATCAGCAGCCCAGCGTCTTAACCACTAGGCCACCTAGGGTACCCATTTATCTACCAACCACTTTATTGTGTGGAAGGATGAACAGCTGGGTTTTGCTGCGCGCCGGCTGCCGTCGTGTCTCAAACCCGGGGCCGATGGATTGACCTTTCCTATTGAAACACCCTGTATACATACAACAAAGAAAGAAAATAGTAATAATAATACTTTATGAATGAAATTTACGCATACTCAATCTTTACTAGTCGACAGAGACGGCTTTTCAGAGGAGGCATGGGAGGCCGGGCATCCTCTAGTTTTTATAATGCTAATATATGAATATTTTATCAACCTATTTTCGCGATTCTTTGTTTTTCCCTAAACACATCCACGCGTATAGCTATATGATATGACAATAATTTCACAAAATTGCTGCTAATTATAAGCCATAAAAAAAAAGTTCAATAAAATTAAACATGTACGAAATACTTCTCAAACTTTGAGTTTTAAACATTGTGCTTCAAGGCATCATGTAGCTTTCACAACACCCGTCCACACACACACACTCATTAGCTTTCTGAGTCTGGTTCGGGGTCTGTGAACCTCGCCAAATGTACACCTTTCTTATTGCACAAATGACATAATCATACTGAATACACTCTGTTGCGGATAGCACTAGATCAAGTAAAGTTAAACCAAGGTTTCTTAGCATTAGCACTAGGGATAAAATATGGAATGTACACCTCCATGCCCGAGAGAATCTAGAAGGGCCCCGGCCACGGATGCAGTAATCATTCCATGGGAAATCACAGAAGTACTGCCTCAGGACGCCCCAATAGTGGAGCTGAAGGGACCAAAGGCGCCTCCTCTTGGAGGATCCGAAAGCCGTATTGGAGCGATAGGACAGGAAACAGCTATAAGATTGTGATCGGAGGTTCCCAACGAAGAGAAAAGTTTCACAGAGTAAGAAGGATGAAAGGTAATAAATAAATCCAGAATGTTGCGCCTATCTCTAATGCAACCGGGGATACGAGTAGGGTAATCTGCTCCAGGTCATTTAGGATAGAAAAGTTGTAAGCTAGTTCACCAGGGTTGACAATGAAATGGGAGGAGAGCCAAAGTTGGTGGCAAACATATATATATATATATATATATACATATATATATATATAATATATATATATATATATATTATATATATATATATATATATATATATATAGTGTATACACCAGATTTATAACACAAGATAAGATAGCAGTAAACAGAGCAAAAAGAATGTGCAAATATTGAGAACCTCTAAACGAGGGATAGGAATGTAACGACTACTCTATTGAAAACGCCGATCATAACCATGGTGGGATACTGTCCAATTTAGGGTGGATCACTTTTCACTTTTTTTAAAAATTATAGCTGGTCAAAGTTTTTCCCATGATTTGGTTCAGTGGAAGTACACTGACACCATTTTTACCAAAATCGATCAATATTTAGGGGTCGCGCATCGACCTTGAAAATTTCAATTTTGGAAATTTGGCCAAATTGACAATTTTTTACTGAATAAAGATAAATCATCAAATTACCATATTTTCTGAATCCTCTCAGTGAAAGAAATCCTCTCAGATACTTACCAAGTTGATCGGACAAGTGGTTTAGAAGTTACACTCACCTAGAAATAACATTAAAATTTAAAATGTATTTGTCCCCCGTTATGGACGTAATCATAGCATCAGTAGCTGGCGCATCCTAAAATCCCAATTACACACACACGCTATGTCTATGACCAATATTTTTACTAATCACAGTTTGCTTTTTACAGATCAACTGTGTCAATTGATTCTTGTTTGATAAGTCTAGACTTTAGTACAATGGATAAACTGTTAACAACCAGGAGTGGGAAGACTCTGAAAGTTACTTATTCTGGAAAAGAGAAAGCAGCAACAACAGCACCACCTTCTCTAAGGTCAGCCACGGACGTCTTCTTAATTGGTCAGCCATCTTCCTCGATCGGTGGTGCCAAATTGCCAACCACCCATCAAGTTCTCCAGTACTTCTTCTATGCCAAGCAGGAAACTACTGACAGGAAGGCCGCCGTAAAAGACACGGTGGCCAATGTTCTGGCATTTTGGAACATGGCACGTATAAAGACGATCACGAGGCGTAACTGCGAAAGAAAACTGGAGTTACTGTGGGAAGAGTGGCGCTCGCTGCAGAAGAGCAAGATGAGAGACAGTGACGCGGGAAAAGGCAGGGAGAAGTTTTCAGAAAATCTGAACAAGCTCTGGGACATCGGAGCTCCCGATGCTATTGAAGAGATACAGAAAAGTCGACTGCTCTCAGACAACAACAACAAGAAGATATTAAATTTTATGAGGATCAACGGGGCCTGCGCCAGGCAACAATGAGTGGGAATGATAAAGTGTTCGTTGTCAAGAGAAAACGGCAACTCTCAAGACAACAATCTCGTGATGAGCCAGGCACCTCAAAAACGAAATTAGGAACCGAAGCTGAGAGCGACGATGAATCTATAGAAAGCAGATCATCGAGCAACTCCGAATCACAGCTAGAACCACCATACCGACAGCCGAGAGAATCAACTGTATCAATCAGCCTTCCTCACCGCATCCTCAATGCACCGGCTGTTATTGAAGTGGCTGATCGCTTCCGGATGTCCAATAATCAGGTGTGTATATATCAGTAATGATCTTTCCTTGACAAAGATATAATAGACGTAACGACGGAAAATTTAGTGATTATTTTGTCACATAAAAACCATACGCATCCTTGTCAATTTCCTTTCAATTTCGCACATAGGTGGCAAGTGTCGTGGCGGCAGTCCTACGTTCGGCAGATCCGCCCGCAGACCTGGACAAATTCAGTATCTCGAAGGACACGTCTCGCCGTGGAAGAGTGGCACATCGTTGTGAAGTGTCGACAGCTGTGCAGAAATCCTTCGTATCTCCGAGGCATGCTGTCGTCCACTGGGACGGTAAAGTAATCAAGGTCAGTTTTGCCCTCACCGTGGACGACAGTGAATTAACATGTTCCAGTGACGACAGTGGATTGACATATTCCAGTGGACGATAATGGATTGGCATGTATGACATACGTTTCAGGACTCTCTTGGATCATTGGAGCACCGCCAGGCGATTCTCATCTCCGGAGCTCCCCAATGCACAGAAGGAAAGTTGCTGGCCGTTCCGACTGTTGCTGACGGCACCGGTCTGTCCCAGGCCCAGGCGACCTTTCGTGCTCTCAAAGACTGGGGATGCGAGAACAACGTGATTGGACTGTGCTTCGACACAACTTCCTCCAATACGGGGAGGGTGCAGGGTGCGGTGGTCCGGCTGGAGAACATGCTTGGTAAACCGCTCTTCCAGCTGGGCTGTCGCCATCACGTTATGGAGCTCATCGTGGGGGCAGTGGTCATCACCGCGTTTGGAAGAACCACAGCACCAACTGAACCTTTGTTCCAGTATCTGAGGAGAAGGTGAATTTCAAGTCTAAGGCGCATTTGTTTTCTCCAATGATTTTTTGCCTTCAGAGCAATTGAGATATCAGCGTCCTTCTACTAATGATGTTAATAGCAGTCGAAAAGGGAAACTTCAGTCGTTTTCATGCAATATTTTCATAACTCCCCTTTCAGGTGGGACAAGCTCGACCTCTCGACTTATCGCGAGCTGGAGATCGAGCATTTGGCGGAGGTGACGTGGCTGATGGAGCTCCGAGATGAGGCAGTCAAGTTCCTCGGCACCGCTTCTGGTCTTGTCAGAGAAGACTACCGAGAAGTGGCGGAGATTACACTCCTGGTACTCGGGGCCCAGCCACGTCGTGGCACACACTTCATGCGCCCAGGAGCCTACCATCATGCGAGGTGGATGGCCAAGGTTGGTATTTTGAATTAGAAGTTAAATATTGTATTGCCTTCTGCAAACAGCCATTTGAAGTCCCTACCAGAAAAAAATAAGATAAATAATTTACCATTAAACAAACTTATATGGAGTGGTATCGGTATTTATACATCACAGTGCGTATTCGTTTCAGATCATCTACTACACGAAGCTCCTGATGTTCAGCGGTCAGCTGGAGTTCGACGACGAGCTGGTACAGAAACTTCAGAGAGTGGTACTATTTACTGCACTCCTCTACGCACCTGCCTGGCTGGCGGCTCCTGTCGCAGCTGATGCCCCGCTGAATGACCTTGTGTTGTACCAGCGTCTTCTGCAGTACAGGGCTGTGGATCGCGAGATTGCAGAGGCTTCACTGGCAGTGATCAGGCGGCACTTGTGGTATCTGAGGCCTCAGACCGTCGTTTTCGCCCTCTGCAGTGACAAAGTGGAAGACACTGTGAAGCACGAGATGGCAAAGAAGCTGTGCCGCCTCGCTGTGCCCGAGGACTTCACGTATGACAACGTCTCGGTTGATGACACGACGCGCCTTCCGGACCTGATCGATGAGTCATCGTGGTTCGTGTGTTCACAGGCCTGCAGGTGTGCGCGTCTACGTGGCTCACTCTGCCGGTGAATAAGTGGGATCAAGATAAGAACTACTGTGATCTGAAGAATGTCATCTCGCATCTGAAAGTTACCAACGACGTGGCAGAGAGAGGGATAAAACTGATAGAAGATTACGCGAACACTGTCACAAAAGACGAGTCACAGCTGCAGGGTCTTCTTCAGCTCGTGGAAAAGAGCCGGAAAGAACTCGGTGACTTCAAGAAGTCGTCACTTGCCAAGATGACGTAGCGCAGAGGGAAAGGGAGTTAGCAGAGAGAGTACATGGCGCACGCCTTAAGATGACGTGTGTTCTAACCACGATTCATACAGTTTTTGAACCTAGTTAGGGGCACCGGAGTAAGTGCCTTTAGTGATATCGGTAAACCGTTTTAATACAAAATACATTTGATCTTTCCTTATTCGTTTTATCTTATCCTAAAAAGCAGACAATGGCAGACAGCATATGGAGGTACGGGGACAAATACGGTATTTTAAATTTTAATGCTATCTCAAGGTGAGTATAACTTCTAAACCACTTGTCCTATTAACTTGGTAAGTATCTGAGAGGATTTCTTTCACTGAGAGGATTCAGAAAATATGGTCATTTGATGATTTATCTTTATTCAGTAAAAAATTGTCAATTTGGCCAAATTTCCAAAATTGAAATTTTCAAGGTCGATGCGCGACCCCTAAATATTGATCGATTTTGGTAAAAATGGTGTCAGTGTACTTCCACTGAACCAAATCATGGGAAAAACTTTGACCAGCTATAATTTTTTTTAAAAAGTGAAAAGTGATCCACCCTACAGTGTCCATATAAAAAAGATGACATTAGATAGATAGAAGGATTCAGAGAAGCTTCACAGCCAAGATCAAAGGGTGCAAAGAAATAAATTACTAGGAAAGGAATTAGTCCTATATTCACTGGAAGGAAGGTGGCGATACATCATTATTTACACTTGGAAATAATGGAGAAACTGGTCCCTATTCTTACTCTGAACCCTATAACCCGACAAACACCAGTAGAAAGTAGAAAAGGAAGACTGTGTCACCCCCCCCAAATTAAAGGTTAATCATGGAACATCCACAATCCTGAAGGAAAATAGTCTTGTTGCGAGAGGACAAAAACTGTTTAACCAGATGCTCAAGGAGCTATGGAACACGAGTGGTGCTGCGACAGACATCCTCAAAAGAAGATTAGCCATCTGGCTCAGAACAAATCGTGGATAACCGAACTGTGGATAACGGGTTATGTAAGATGGAGTGTACAAAAACTAACTCTCTCCTTCACCGGGCCATCTCGGGAGGACGGTCGACAAACTTGACCTTCGTGAAATGTGGAATCATCACACAGAACGTTCAAAAGGTTGAAAAGGAAATATATATATATATATATATATATATATATATATATATAGAGAGAGAGAGAGAGAGAGAGAGAGAGAGAGAGAGATTAAACAATGTTTAGTGGTTTGTCAGTAAATTCAGCTTGGAGGGGTGTGGAGGGCATGAGGATCCACCGCACATATGTGAAAAATAACCAGATACTGGGAATTCCTTGTAGTTACTGGGAAAAGTTGCAAGCTGGTACAAGTATAAAGTTTCACAGACAAGACATAAGGCAAATGGGGAGATCTTATTCTGCAAATGAAGTGAAACTTATTGAAATTCAAAGAGAGAATTAATGACGATCCTGAAAAATATCTCTGACATAGCTCTAAAACAGTCTACCTTAGCCTTTATTTTATACGTGAAAGGCTACTTTGCCAAACCTTCATTGCACTGGAATATCAAACCTCTACTGTATAGCGAAGTATGGATGATAAATCCCTCATTTAAAATAGTAATGAATCAGAATATATATATATATAAATAAATATATATATATATATATATATATATATATATATATATATATATATATATATATATATTTCGAATTTCACATCATCGGTCATTATTACCCAGGTCGAGCGCTTTCATGCTTCTCTGATTTTCCACGTCTTTCTGGGGTATAATATACAGTCTGTTTAAGTTCCTCATTTCTACCATATCTCAGGAGCTGAAATTTCTCGATGTTAAATGTCATGTTGTTGTCTTCTGACCATTTGTATATTTTATTCGTATCCCCCTGCAAGCCCTCCACTTCATTTACATCGCTGATTTTTCTGCTGATCTTTGTATCGTCTGCAAAGGATGTTACTATACTGCTGGTGTTTACTTCACTGTCTATATCTGTTAGCATGATAATGAACAGGAGTGGGTCCCAGTACTGTTACTTGTGGTACTGAGCTACGTACTCCGATTCTAATGATATACATTGAATTTTGACGACCTGTAGACGTTCTCTGAGGAAGCTGTAGATCCATTTTCTCTTTGCCTGATATTCCTATATATTTTATTTTATGTGCTATTATACCATGAACACATTTGTCGAAAGCTTTAGCAAAATCTGTGTATATGACATCATAGTTGTCATTGCCTTCCAGTGCATCCAGGATATTGATATAGTGCTTTATTAGTTGTGATAGGCATGAGCTACCTGTTCGGAATCCGTGCTGATTTTCGGTGAATCTTTCCAGTGTCTCCAAGAAATCGAAGATTTTCTCTCTAACTATTCATTCAATTACTTTGATGAGATGGGTCGTCAATGACACTGGTTCTTTGCTTGAGATCTAGCCCGTCATATATATATATATATATATATATGATGAATAAAACCACGAAGGAAAGGAAACACAAAAAGGTGCTCAAGCGCTTTCGTCTAATGACATCCTCAGGAACACTGAAGTACATAAAAGGTTGCGGCCTATATATAGGTTACAGAAAGAAAAAAAATAATAAATAAATAACATACATACACACAAACATATATATAGATATATACATATACATACATATCTACACACATACATACATATATATATATATATATATATATGCAATAAACGGAGAAGTAAAAATAAAACTTAAAAAATAAAAATTAGAGGATTAACAAAGAGGCAAACAGATTTGTAAGGAAAAATATCGATTTTTAGCACAAGATCAAATGAATTATAAAAAAATATACAAAAAAATACAAATTTATACTGAAATCTGCCCGGGTTTTAACACTTTGCCTTTTAGAGTCAAGTTTCGATATATATAAAAATAAAATGAAGATTAAAAGTTAATAAAGTAGCGTACAAGTTTACCAAAGATTTAGCGTCCTACCCTTTTTATCTAAATTTGTTTTGAAGGAATTCAAAACAGGATCGAGTTGAAAAAGACCTTTGCTTATGTTGAAGTTATTTGAAAGTTGGATAATGGCAGACTCAAGAATATTTCTATTGACAATGTTGCTGGAATGAAATAAAACTGAAGCATTATTCCAATCAATACAGTGGGATAACTCTGACAAATGGACAAAAAGAGCACTGGACAACTGTCCTGTTCTAACGGAATATTGATGCTGTTTTATACGTGTGTGCAAATCCTTTCCCGTCTGACCTATGTAAAAGGAATCACATTGTTTACACCCAATTTTATAGATAATGCCTGAATTATTGGTAGGGCTATTTTTTACTATGATATTTTTCACAATATTGTTATATGAAAATACTACATTAATATCCAAAAGTTTAAGTACATTAGCAATGCCTAAAAAGCCCGGGAAAAATGGAAGTACTAAAATATTTTTTGACAAAGTACGAGTGTTATTATTGACACGATAGAAAGTGTATCTGGCCCATGAATCGTGACCTGGATAACTTCCTCCTTCAGTTAAATGATCAAGTCCCCTCCATTAAGTTTACTTTAGAAGTGGAACAAGACAATTCAATCCCATTTTTGGATGTGCGGGTACATAGGGAAAGCCCAGGTTTTAAGTTTAGTATCTATCGGAAAACAACAAACAATTTGTCCTACGTACACTTTTACTCGGGACATGACACCCCTACTAAGAAGGCCATTTTTTCATCAATGTTTCTCCGCGCCCTTAGGATCGCCAGTCCGGAATACATCGATGCCGAACTGGAAAAAATCAACGGTATTGGAAGTGAGCTGTGTTACCCATCTGCGTTTATGGAATCTTGTCTCAACAAGGCAAAACGAACTTTCTATCGTGTCAATAATAACACTCGTACTTTGTCAAAAAATATTTTAGTACTTCCATTTTTCCCGGGCTTTTTAGGCATTGCTAATGTACTTAAACTTTTGGATATTAATGTAGTATTTTCATATAACAATATTGTGAAAAATATCATAGTAAAAAATAGCCCTACCAATAATTCAGGCATTATCTATAAAATTGGGTGTAAACAATGTGATTCCTTTTACATAGGTCAGACGGGAAAGGATTTGCACACACGTATAAAACAGCATCAATATTCCGTTAGAACAGGACAGTTGTCCAGTGCTCTTTTTGTCCATTTGTCAGAGTTATCCCACTGTATTGATTGGAATAATGCTTCAGTTTTATTTCATTCCAGCAACATTGTCAATAGAAATATTCTTGAGTCTGCCATTATCCAACTTTCAAATAACTTCAACATAAGCAAAGGTCTTTTTCAACTCGATCCTGTTGTTTTGAATTCCTTCAAAACAAATTTAGATAAAAAGGGTAGGACGCTAAATCTTTGGTAAACTTGTACGCTACTTTATTAACTTTTAATCTTCATTTTATTTTTATATATATCGAAACTTGACTCTAAAAGGCAAAGTGTTAAAACCCGGGCAGATTTCAGTATAAATTTGTATTTTTTTGTATATTTTTTTATAGTTCATTTGATCTTGTGCTAAAAATCGATATTTTTCCTTACAAATCTGTTTGCCTCTTTGTTAATCCTCTAATTTTTAAGTTTTATTTTTACTTCTCCGTTTATTGTATATATATATATATATATATATATATATATATATATGTATGTATGTGTGTAGATATGTATGTATATGTATATATCTATATATATGTTTGTGTGTATGTATGTTATTTATTTTTTTTTTCTTTCTGTAACCTATATATAGGCCGCAACCTTTTATGTACTTCAGTGTTCCTGAGGATGTCATTAGACGAAAGCGCTTGAGCACCTTTTTGTGTTTCCTTTCCTTCGTGGTTTTATTCATCATAAATATTTTTCACGTGTTACTTTCGTGAAATAATTTTCATATATATATATTTATATATATGGGCAATGTTTGCTCTTTTCAAGATGCTCGATATTTCCCGTGTCTATGGATGATCTCCATATACAGTACCAAGTTGAAGCTATTTCATATTTACAATTTTTAATAAGTTATGCGTTCCAGTTGTCCGGACTTGGATCTGAATGCGATTTAATTTGTCTTATAGCTCTCGCTACATCTTCTTGGGTAAAATCAAAGCCTGTTATACACTCTCCTTGCAATTTCTCTTCAAAGAATGCATCTATGTCGGGTATCGCTTTGTCGCTTTATGGGGTACTGAAAACTGATTCAAACTGGGCTCTCATTGTTTCAGATATTTCTTTTAGATCGTCATTTAGTTCATTATTTCTCTTCCTTAAGATCCCGATGGCTTCGCTTGTTTTTTTTCCCCTTTTCGCATAGAAGTAATTTGTATTTTTCCTTCATTGCCTATATATATATATATATATATACGAAAGTAACGTGAATAATGTTTATGATGAAAAGAACCACAAAGGAAAAGGAAACACCGAATGGTGTTCAAGCGCTTTCTTTTAATGGTTCTTTTCATCATATATATATATATATATATATATATACACAAACTCAGAATGGTTCCCTGAGAACATTATATGTTAAACACAGACCGTGCATGGAACAAGGAACTCTTCTGGGAAAATTAAATCCACTATAGTCCGAATAAGTAATGGTAAATGACAAATACCATAGTTTTTTTGCCCACGTCGGGCTAAAATCATGAAAAAGGAAAAAAACTATGGTATTTGTCATTTACCATTACTTATTCGGACTATAGTGGATTTAATTTTCCCAGAAGAGTTCCTTGTTCCATGCACGGTCTGTGTTTAAAAATAATATATATATATATATATTATAATATATATATATATATATATATATATATATACATACATATATACCACGCAGCCTCAAAGCAGCTCCGTGTATTGGTCTGTCTTCACACTTAGACAATGTTGGGGGACCTTGCCTGTAGACCTGGTGAATGAGGGAATTGTTCTCTTGCACACACTGCCACGCATATCCAGGTACACCGGGTTCATCTGTTACCGTACTGGGCCAAGCATTTAGTCTTCTTTTGAGGACTTTAACTTTCTGCCTGCTGAGGCGCTCCTGACATTGTTTGGAAGCTGGTTAAAAAGTCTTGGATTCCTGACAACCAAGCTATTTTCCTTCAGTATTGATTAGATCTAATGCCTCTCCCTTAATTTGTGGACACTATATATATATATATATATTAGTGATGGGACGATTAATCGGAATCGAGAATCGGAAGAATCGAGTGTTTTTCAGGAATCGGCATCGGCATCGGAATCGTAAGAATTTGGTTACGACTTTCGATTCTTACAACGATTCTTTGTCATTTAGTGACAAAAATGAACTATTAATTAAATTATTTTTCTTTTCAGAGCACAAATTTAATTTTCATTTGCAATTTGATTACTGATATTCTGATATTCAATATTCAAGATTTAAATTTGGTATTTTTATTTATAGCAATTTATTCAATTCAAAAGAAGATTTTAATATATCAGCAGATGATAAGTCAATTAAGTGATGTTGAAAATGATTTTAACTTTAGTTTTACAAGTTGTTTTTCAGAGTTTAAAGAGAAAAAGAAATTGGCGAAAGGACACAAAGAACCCAATCCCAAAGCAAAAAAGGACTCTTTAGGTGAAAAGGTTAGAGATGCCATAAAAGCAGAAATGAATCGATACCAAGACTTAAAAATTATTAAAAATGAAGAAAGTCCATTACAGTGGTGGATGGCAAATAAAGATAGCTTTCCAAATATGGCTGTTCTTGCTAGGAAATATTTATGTGCACCACCTTCTTCTGTGGAGAGTGAAAGACTATTTAGTGTTGGAGGTACAATTTATTCTCCAAAAAGAAACAGAATGCATGCAGAAACAGGAGAAATGTTAATGTTTTTACATTATAATTTAAGGGTGATGACTTTTGATTATAAATAATTTATAACTTAGTTTTCATTATTCATTTGCTTTTGTAGCCTTCTAAAATTGTTTTAAATAAGGTGGGAAATTTGTTTAAATAATGTAAGAATTGCATTGTAAGCTTAGAAGGAATAAAGGATTACAAATTATAGTTCAATTGTAATTATTAAAGGAAAAATTTTAAAATGTTTCTTTAATAAGATTAAATCTAACAGATATATTTGTTTCTTATATTTACAACCTAATCAATTAGATTCTAAGGTGATATTACCATACTATTACTTTATATAGTTAGTCTTACAAATAAATAAAATAGGACTACATAGGTATAGTTTTCCGAAGAGCACCAAGTAAACTCTTCTCTATAAAAATACTGAGAATCGGAATCGGCATCGGGACATTTTATTGGCATTGGAATCGGAATCGGCATCGATTGAAATTTAGGTATCGTCCCATCATTAATATATATATATATATATATATATATATGGCTGAGAAGCACAATCCTAAGGAATGGAGTCTTCTTTTTAGCGATTCATCAAAGTTGAGTTTGAAAGCTGTACTCTCGTACAGCGGAAATATTTATCCTTCGGCTCCGTCTGCACATAAAATTCATATGAATGAAACATGTAACACGTAACAGTATGGTTACTTTTGAAACATATTGTCTGTGATAAACACTCCTGACATATCTGTAGTGATCTGAAAGTGGTTGCACTTCTCTTTGGCTTAGAGTTTGGATACAAAAAGTTCTCTTGTTTCTTCTACAATTAGGTCAGCAGAGTTAAAGAGAGTCATTATGCACAGAAAGTGTGTCCACTTCGACAAAATTTGGTTCCAGAGGAGAGTTTGAAATCCTGCATATATATATATATATATATATATATATATATAATATATATATATATACATATAACTGCAATGACCGCGCAGTATATAAATGAATAGAAACGACATAAGTGTTAAGGAACGTTTCTGCACACGAGGAGGAGAGATAACGAATAATGAAAAATGAGGCGAACCGCCCGGGAATCGAACCCAGGGCCTTCCAATTGCCGGTTATTGGAAGGCCCTGGGTTCGATTCCCGGGCGGTTCGCCTCATTTTTCATTATTCGTTCTCTCCTCCTCGTGTGCAGAAACGTTCCTTAACACTTATGTCGTTTCTATTCATATATATATATGTGTGTGTGTGTGTGTGTGTGTGTGTGTGTCATATATATGTGTGTGTGTGTTAAGCTGAATATGGCGCACAATCTTTCAAAGCACTTTGTAATTGTGTACCATATTTAAAAAGGAAGTGTATATATATCTATATTTATTTGGGCACAATTGACAAAAATGTGAAAACTAACATATCGTTGTGTAGGAATGAAAAAAACACCTTATTAAAGGTACTAAACACGCTAGTGTATTTTATAGAATACATAACATGTTTTATAAGATAACTAATGGGCCAAATTGCCCACCACTATATACATATATGCTATATATTGCGTACAATATTCACGTATTATACGTAAGCGTCTGAATAGGATTTTTAAAGTTCAGCGTTAAAATACGTTATTCCGTTTTCTTTGTAGCAATATATAACTAAGATGATGCATACCGAATTCAGGGTGACGGTATGAATTCAAAATTGACGGTAAAGTGTGGTCCAATATTATTATTATCAATGAACTCTCTTGTATTAATTGCTGCATCTAGCTTGCTTCGCCCCTTTTAATTTTGAATAAAATTATTTATTAAAAATTACTTTTCCTTATGCGTTATTACCACGAATTGCTGTTCGTATATATTACTGCATAAAGGGCGTTTCTTTAGTTTCACTTGTACAAAACCAGAAGCTCCTTATAGTCATATTCGCTTTAACATAAAGGCTTCGAAATTTTCTTATATCCGAGTCTTCAGTCGAGGAGATGGTTTGACTCCAATACTTAAATTTTTGTACTTCATCATTGTATATTATGGTATAAATTTAATATGTACATGGGAACTTCCCTGCCTTCTAGTTTTGTAAATAAAATATTGTGATTCATTCCATCATATGCCTTATTTATATCTAGAAAACAGCTATAAATAGTTGAATTACTATCAGTGTATTTAAATATAATTTCCTTAAGTATATAGATACTCTTCAGATCAGTTGAGTGGGATCTTCTTAAACGAAACTCATTTAGTTCATAAGTAATCATTTAAGCGGTGTAGTAACAAGAGTTTCTCTAGTAGTTTCGAGAAGCAAGAGGTGTTAGCAATAGCCCTGTAATTATTGCTGGATAGAATACCCTCATACTTATTTTATATATATATATATGTGTGTGTGTGTGTGTATACAATATATATATATATATATGAGTATATATATCGTGTATATATACACACACACACACACACACCACACATACATATATATATATATATATATATGGTGCTTTCCTATTAACGGGAATACCCAACCGCCCGCCACCAAACTGTTTGTTATGTATTTTTGCTCTCGTTATTTTCGTTTAAACTAACGAAAATATCACAACTTAACCTAACCAATCATCAAGGGCGTACAGTTGACCTAACCGGGCATTGAATTAACCTAACAGGTTAATATAACGGAAAATGCCCGGTTAGGTCAAATGAATGCCCAGTTAGGTTAATTGAATGCCCGGTTAGGTCAACTGTACGCCTTTGATAATTGGTTAGCTTAAGTAATATCAGTACATACATAAAAATATCGGGTCATTAAAATTTTTAAATTACGGTGTTAAATTACGTTGTTAAATTTTTTGGGTAATCTCTAGGAGCGCTCCATTTTTCAGTATTAAACATACTCATAAAACATATACCATTTGAAAGCTCACATTTTTCTGAGTCTAAAAATGTAGTAATCCAAAAGTATCAATAGTAAATAAAAAGTAACTTGGTTTAATTGTTTGACGCGTGACGTCATTAACTACATTATAAAGGTTGGCTAAGTTATAAATCTTCAGTCTGTGTTGTAAGATGGAATGTGATGGATGTGATATCAGTGTAGTGAAAATTCACTGTGATTTTCATGACAATTTTGAGAATTTAGTTAAATTTTTAGTACAGCATAAACTTGTGCTCGGCATTTTGGAATGCCCCAAGTGTAAGACAAAAGGGAATATTCGTAAATGCATTATAGACTACAGTAAAAAGCTTTCCGGTGCACATATTCCAAGAAAGGTCCTAGAACTGGCAAAATTTCTAGGTGTAATTTTTACCAAAGTATTTTTACAAATACGTTCTTTGAAAACTCGCAATTAAGTAGAGTGAAAGCTTTAATGTTTGTGAAATATTTTTGCTACAATAAACTAAGCCAGCAAGTTGTTATTAATGAACTAAATATTGATTCGGGAGATATATATGTGGGTTAGGTTAGGTTAGGTTAGGTTTTCTTATTTGCTATTGATACTTTTAAAATGTGAGTATTTGTGAGCTTGTGAGCTTTCAAATGGTATATGTTTTATGAGTGTATGTTTAATATTGAAAATGGAGCGCTCCTAGAGATTTACCAATTTTTTTTAACACACGCAAATTTGTAACGAAATTTGATGTGCAGTAAAATTATTAGTTCACATACCAGAAGGTGTCATGTGAATGTGAAGGTATATAGCGATATAAATAACAGAAAACTATATATTTAAAAGTAAATAAACAATTAAGCATGTGTTATGAATGTATAAAAAGATCTTGTATTTGAGGTTCAGATCGGATGAAAATAAGTCAGTTTCCCTTAAAAGAGAAATTAATTTATTTAAATTAAAATAATAAACCTTCATTTTATTTTTAATAATACAGATATTAAACAAAGAAATTGTTTTTGATTTAAAATATGTTTAACCTGATTTTGTTTTTTGTAATGTTCGCATTAGTTAACCTCGAAGCGGTAATGTGGTATTAAATTAAAATAATATGTTTTGAAGTATTTTAAGTTTTCATTTCTATTGTGTAAGGGCAAAAGGTTCAAAATTGATTGTCAAACTTTGTTTTTGTCTGCTTTTGTCTCATGAAGGAAGGCGAGGATGAATCCTTTTTAATTTTTTAATTTTTAAAATGAAAAAAAAAAATTCCCACACAAGGAGGAGGGGGCCCCCCTCAAGGGGCAAGTGCCCTTCATTAAAACCTGTGAGGCCCCATAAATGGGTTAAGAACTAAAGGGGTGCATCTTATATCGGAGGCGAAGGCCTTCAGAGGGCCCCTCCAGGGGCAGGATTTCAGAACACCCCAACTCCCCTACCCAAACACGGGGATACTACTAACCTAAGTTCCCAACCATGGTCATTCCTACGACAACTCTCGCAGACCTGGTTGGTAGAGACTCTTGGAGCATTTTCTCTTTATTAGACACGGACTGTGGATTCCTCTCGGAGGATGTTGATGAGTGGCCAAATTCCGCTGCGTTCGCAACGTCTGAAAGAAACATTGCTGCAATTAATGTCATCAATGACTGCGCTGAGAGAACAGTCAAACTGAGCACCGTCTTCCTCGATGCCGCAAGATCTAAACAACATTATCAGAATATTCTACAGGTCGTGGAAGTAGACAGGAAAAATGCCAAATCTCCGAAAACGGAAGGCAGCCTCAACACCTGCTCACCATCCAAAGATTATGCAGCTGGCAGCTACTAAGAAATAAAGAGTAATAGTGACCACTTCCAAACGGATGGAGGTTGGGGAAAGTGGTCGATGGGATGCATAACGAGTTGGGTCCCCGTCCCGCATCCTGGTAACACACTTTTCAGTCGACTCAAGTGATGTAGACTGTTAAAAGTGTGGCTAAAACTCGTCAATACATTAGAATAATTAGATTTTAGTGGTGTTTTACCTTACCTTAATATTTTTGTTTGAGAGTAATTTTTCTTAAAAACTTCAAAATTTGTTAAATTTTCAACCTCGACGTGGACCCGGTAGATGATCATGGAAATGCATGAAATTTGGTCACAATTTTTGTTTCAAGTAGTGAAACAAAGTTATCATAGGGGCCAGTGTATATTACAAACTTTTTCAAAACATGGGGGGTTTGATGCACCCTAATATATTATATATATATATATATATATATATATATATATATATATCAGGGCTGTGCGGGTCTATCACTTTCGGGTCGGGTCCGGGTCTGGGTCATTTTTCTAATTTACTTTCGGGTCCGGGTCCGGGTCATTTTTCTAATTTACTTTCGGGTCCTGGTCCGAGTCCCGGTCGGACCCGAAAGTTCACTTTCAGGTCCTGTCGGGTCTTTCAGTATATGAACCGGGTCTGGGTCGGATCCATTATTAAAAATGTAATGATTATAATCTGGTATAGAATAGGTAATAAGACTGCTACCGTAGCTACATTAACATGTTTTCTGAAACATAGTAAAACATTATATGGCTAATTGGCTATACGGTAGTAGCCTAACCATATATATTAATTAATCCGGTTTTGGAAATGTTTGAAAGTAGGTGTATTAATTGTATTAATATTTAAGAGTAACTAGGGTCTAAGTGTAGTTATACATGCATTGCTAAGGGGCAAAGTACGATGTATGATTGCTCTCTTCAGCCCCCTTATTCTAAATTTTAATTAATTTTGTGAAAACAAATTCTATATTTTTTTGAGTGAACTCAAATGTAAAGGCGACAGCATTTGATCATATCGGACCCGTTGTCTGTTGCAATGGATACAACTTGTGCAGATTCCAAGTCGTACTCTGTTAACACAGACTGAATGGTTTGTTTCAAAACATCTATGAAATTAATTATTCATTACTGATTTAGATTTAAAGTAACAATCTTTTACATATACTGTAATATTGTACGATATATATATATATATATATTTGTGTGAAATGTAAAATAATTATTTGTGTGAAATGTAAATAATTTTTACCTGTATGCGAACAGCGAAGTTCCTTGACAGCTAATGTTTTCACTTCAATTTTGTTTTCAGTCATATTGGGCTTGAATACCTAAAAATCCTCTATCTAAGCGGCTGCAACAATCTACTTTTAAATGAAACACTTTTTTTAAGAAGTATTTTTAACTTATCTTTTTTAAGCTATTGCTCTATCGAGAGTCAAAGTAGCAAGATTTTTTCTGTTCATGTTTATATTCATTGCAGATAGAAATGGTTCAACCAAAATTTTAAATCCAATATCTTCTACGATGCTAAAAGGCCGCCCGTCTATTGTCACCCACGAAATAAGGCCATTTTCTAAAGTTTTCTTATGAAGTTGCGGGTGAACTACAATTTTAATTTGTTTAAAGAAGTTTCTAACACTAGTTTGACCTACATTCATTCTCTTGGTTTGTATTTGAGTTTTCGAAGTACTGTTGATGCTAGGTAGGCTTTTATCATGATCCTCAACTTTACGATATATGTCTGGGTGACATTATTATTATATTTAAAATATTCATTTGTAAGGCTAGTCTTTTTGCTACCACTCCCCACCGAAAAAAGACCTTGCAAAGGCATTGCAAATTCAAATAGCAAACGAAGCACTGGAGACCAACCAATGTACACAGTACACAACTCACAAACAAACAATAAAATATATTAGGCTTAGGCTATTCTTCCATCACCGTTAACTCTCCTCTTCCAGTGAGTCATTTGGAGGGTGGAGTGATAATTCAATACATTGTTGCCAAATCTAAAGGCGCACACATAAATTTTGTAAACTAAAAACCCGGCTGTGCGGGTCCTTCACTTTCGGGTCGGGTCTGGGTCAATTTTAAAATTCACTTTCAGGTCCGGGTCCGGGTCTTTTTTCTAATTCACTATCGGGTCCGGGTCTTATCTCACTTTCGGGTTAAACCCGGGTCTGGGTCCAGGTCCGAGTCCGACCTGCCAGCCCTTATATATATATATATATATATATATATATTATATATATATATTATATATATATGGTTGAATAAAATAATCGACCGTAGTTTTTATTTATTCATTACTGATTTGAGATCCTCTTAGTTGATTTTCAAAATCACGCTCTTCATTTACTCTTTTTATTTCTTCATTCAAGAATGATAACTGTCTGTTCATCAATTTCTCTCGAAATTCGAAGGTTATTTCTCTCCTGGCTGTTGGGTCGTATACGGATATGAGAATTCACGACCCAACACCCAGAAGAGAACAAATAACCTTACAATTTCGAGAGAAATTGATGAAAAGACAGTTATCAATCTTGAATGAAGAAATAAAAAGACTAAATGAAGAGCGTGATGCACTTGAAAATCAACTAAGAAAATCTCAACTCAGGAACGAATAAATAAAAACTACGGTCGATGATTCAGCCAAACATGTTTAAGGGAAAAGCTGTTCCCCAAATATACAGATATATATATGTACTATTTCAGAAATGAAGCCTTATATATACAGGGTGTTTGAAAACTTTCTGTACAAATTGTAATGGGGGATAGGCAACACCAAGACAAACCCTTTTCGTCTATAAGTGTATGTCCGCTGACGTCACCATTCGGCGCGAGAGGGCGCCGCTGCAATTGGCTAAAAGGTGAAGTGGGCTAGACTCGCGCTTGCCGCGGGCATTCTTAAATCGGACGTAGTACGCGTAACATGGAGCGCTTCACGACTGCTGAGATGGCTGACATGCATATGGTGTATGGGGCTGCCAATGGAAACGGAAGAGCTGCTGTGAGGTTGTACCGACAGCGCTTCCCAAACAGACGTGTGCCAAACCACCAAACGTTTGCGCATTTGCATCGGCGACTGCGAGAAACTGGAACATTCCATGCAACATGCATGACACTGGTCGGGAGAGAAACGTGCGCACTCCTGACGTCGAGTCGGGCAGGCAGCAGGTACGGCCCAATCAACTTGCCATGGACGATACCCGCCCAAACATTGACGGCGAACCGTTCTTGATGAGCATGCACCCGTGTAGCATGTGGATTTGCGTGCGCCCACACGTGAGAATTGTGCGTGTTAAACACACCCTCACGTGTGAAACAGGCCTCATCTGAGAACAGCACATAAGCCGGAAAATTAGGCTGCACCGCTGTCTGCTGCAGAAACCAGCGTGCGAACTCCACACGAAGAGGGTAATCCCGAGGTTGTAATGCCTGGACTCTCTGACGATGAAACGGATGTAACTGCTGCTCGTGCAACACTCTCCAGACCAGGTCGTGGTTCACACCGAGGATACATGCAACACCTCGCGTGCTTGCGCTTGGATTGTCCTCAAATCGCCGTAGGATTTCTTCTTCCATGTCAGGAGTGCGCACGTTTCTCTCCCGACCAGTGTCATGCATGTTTGCATGGAATGTTCCAGTTTCTCGCAGTCGCCGATGCAAATGCGCAAACGTTTGGTGGTTTGGCACACGTCTGTTTGGGAAGCGCTGTCGGTACAACCTCACAGCAGCTCTTCCGTTTCCATTGGCAGCCCCATACACCATATGCATGTCAGCCATCTCAGCAGTCGTGAAGCGCTCCATGTTACGCGTAGTACGTCCGATTTAAGAATGCCCGCGGCAAGCGCGAGTCTAGCCCACTTCACCTTTTAGCCAATTGCAGCGGCGCCCTCTCGCGCCGAATGGTGACGTCAGCGGACATACACTTATAGACGAAAAGGGTTTGTCTTGGTGTTGCCTATCCCCCATTACAATTTGTACAGAAAGTTTTCAAACACCCTGTATATATATATATGTAACAGTTTTTTGCGCACACCTACAGGTCGCTACAATTGGTGTAGAACAATGCGGTTTTCATCATTCGATGCGTCTTTTTATTGTGCAGTGCCCATGCTAAAAAAAATTTCTCTAACATAATTCCTTCCCCCCTTTTAGGGGTATAGTTCTTCCCATGACTGTACACGCATTTTTTTAATTTTTCATTTTTAATCATTTCATTTTTAATCATTTTTAAAAAGTATATATTTTTAAAATTCATAAAGAACTTTTTGCAAAAATGCAAAAAACTAAAAACAAACATGCATTTTTTAAAATTCAATGATTTTTATACAAAATATTTTGATATTTTTAAAATTCAATGATTTTTATACAAAATATTTTGATATTTGTTATAATTTTAACAGTTTTCGATTCACAAAAGATTTCTTTATCGATTCAATACAAAAAATTACATAATTAAAACGGGCAATTTAAATAAACACGAGTTTAAAGTTAAACGAGCCACACTCGAAATTATTTACCGTGACTTTTGTGCGTTTTATTACTGTCGCTTTTCTACAAATAATTTTACGTATACACAAACAATTTGATAGGATATTGATTTATCATTCTATTTTTTTAGTTGTCATAGAAATACGTTAATTAAGTTATCTTATTAGATGCGCTTTTATAGTTGAAGATCATTTTTAGAAAATTATTTATTTTCCCCACTTTAAAATATTACAAAATTTCTATTAGGTATCCTAATATTATGCCTGTCGCTGTAAGAAAATAGCAATTAAATAATTAATTTTAAAACATTAAATGACGTCAAGATCATTACGAAACCTATGGTAAAATTATTGAATACCCGGTTAGGTTCATTGAATGCCAGGTTAGGTCATCTGTACGCCCTTGACGATTGGTTAGGTTAAGTCGTGATATTTTCGTTGGCTTTAACGAAAATATCATGACTTAACCTAACCAATCGTCAAAGGTGTACAATTAACCTAACTGGGCATTCAATTAACGTACCCGGGCATTCACTTAATCTAATCGGGCATTCAGTTGACCTAACCGGCCATTTAATTAACCTAATCGGGCATTCAGTTGACCTAACTGGGCATTCAATTAACCTAACCGGGCATTCAGTTTACCTAACCGGGCATATATATATATATATATTATATATATATATATAATTATATATATATATATACGTTCAACATCCACCCCGGCAACGCCGGGTCGCTCCGCTATTATTGAATACCCGGTTAGGATCATTGAATGCCAGATTATGTCATCTGTACGCCCTTGACGATTGGTTAGGTTAAGTCGTGATATTTTCGTTGGCTTTAACGAAAATATCATGACTTAACCTAACCAATCGTCAAGGGTGTACAATTAACCTAACCGGGCATTCAATTAACGTACCCGGCATTCAATTAATCTAATCGGGCATTCAGTTGACCTAACCGGCCATTTAATTAACCTAATCGGGCATCATTACTATTATAATTTAGCAAAAATGTGTCTGCCTGTCTGTCCGCAGAAAAAACTTTTACGTTTCTGAACCGATTTCGACGAAACTTCGTATGGTGGATGGGGGTGATGAGTAATGAACGAAAATATATGTGTGACCAGCCCCCCCCCCCCCCACCACCACCACCATCAATTACTGGGCCCGAGGCCCCCCAGCACCGCGATAAAACTTTAGAAAAGAACGCAGCAATGAAAATCTTGAGCTTCACATTGTGTCAATATTTGTGAAGCTTAAGATTTTCATGACTATAGTTTTATTGACCAAATAATTGAACCCCCAGTAATTAGGGGCCTGCGACCCCCCAATTACTGTCGGTTCAATTATTTGGTCAATAAAACTAGAAAAGAACGCAGTCATGAAAATCTTGAGCTTCACATCCGAGTTCATCGTATCAAGATTTGTGAAGTTTTAGATTTTCATGGCTGCGTTCTTTTCTGTAGTTTTATTGACCGAATAATTGGTTCGCCAGTAATTGGAGGGCCACATGCACCCCCAATTACTGAGGCCCAAGGTGAGAGGAATGGGAACGATATCCAGATAAAGGGCTACTGATGTTCAAAATAAAATACGCCGTAGGCCCACAATTCGGTTTGGGTCGAAGGTCCAAGCACCGCAGATCTAGCAAAATCGGTGCGTAGCGCCGATCTTTTGCTAGTATATTCTAGTTGTTTTTGCCCGAGCTGTTAGGCCTATATGCTAGATCAGCGGTTCTCAGGGGTCTGTAAGTTGTGTTTAAGGGGTCCGTGAGTTGACTAGATTATATTCAGTAAAACAATTTTTCCCACTTTTTTAGTGGTGGCTAATTTTGACCTCTAACCGATAACATTTTCGGTTACTTGAAACTTTAAAAAACAAACGTTTTGAAACGATTTTTTTCATGTTTCGTGAGTCTTTTATGGCCTTTTCCACGTGTTTCTCGGTCATTCGATTGAAATTATTTAAATAGGTTCGTGAGATATGTTTTAGAATTTAGGTTGCTTAATGGTTTTGTTTGTTTTGTTAGAATAATATTACATTTTTACTTAGACTTTGAAGTATAAATCAAGACTAAAAAACTATACTAACCTTCATACGTCAATTTGTGTATATGCTACTTAATCATAATACAAAAGATAATTTTTGGGGAGGGGGTCCCAAAAATATCAAGATTTTGATAAGGGATCCGCAGTACAAAAAAGGTTGAGGAACGCTGTGCTAGATAATCAAGTTGATTTTAGTATTTTTTTTTTTTTGTGGTAGTGGGCTGATTGTATTAAATTTTAATTATTCAAATCGTTTTTTATTTTTCGCCATATCCCCTAGTAATTGGGGACCCTGCGATCCCACAATTACTCGGGGTTCAATTATTTGGTCAATAAAACTATAGAAAAGAACGCAGCCATGAAAATCCTGAGCTTTACATTGTGTCAAGATTTGTGAAACTTAAGATTTTCATGACTATAGTTTTATTAACCAAATAATTGAACCGACAGTAATTGGGGAGCCCCAGCCCCCCAATTACTGAGCGCAAAGGCACAAGCACCGCCCGTAGGGCGGGCAATATTTATTTGGTTAATAAAACTATATATGATAAAAGAACGCAGCCATGAAAATCTTGAGTTTCACATTATGACAAGATTTGTGAAGCTTAAGATTTCCATGGCTGCGTTCTTTTCTATAGTTTTATTGACTAATTGAACCCCCAGTAATTGGGGGGCCTGCGGTCCCCCAATTACTGGGGGTTTCAATTAACCAACCAACCAACCAATTAATTAAGCTCTTTTTAGAGACCCAAAAGTTCACAGACAGAATCACTTGCTTTTGTATATATATATATATATATATATATATATATATATATATATATATATATATATATATATATATATATATATATAACAAACACACAAGGGGTTGGCAAAAGTAGAGACCACGATAATTGTCCTCAAGAACAAGTGGCAAAGTTCATCAGTGGAATGCCAGAACGCGAGTCACCTTTACATAATGCAATGAAGAAAGTCGTACGATTCAATAAAATTATTATTTATTGACTTTTAAAAATGTGTCTATTTACTTTGGTCAACCCTGTGTATACTTTTAAAAGCGTGTCTGTTTTAGAGATATTAGCTGCCATTTCTTTACCTCATTGAAAAGAATGTTGAAAGCCAGCAATTAAACTCTAAAATAATGTTTAGTGTATTTATCGCTTTTCGTTCGATCTTCATATTGTAATCAATCAACAGATATCGCATCGATGATGAACGACATTTAATCATGCTTTTTTATGTTCAACATTAATTGTCTCCAAAGGTAAGGCTTCAGTGAAATATAATTACATGCTTTATTATTGTTATTATTATTTTATTATTATCATTATTGTTATTTTTAAAATATTTATGATCTACTCATGAATGACGTGCATGACAAACATGACACGGTCCACTATTACCGTCCACATGACCTTACCTTCGTGCATGACCGGTGACCTGGGGGAACATGACAGCTTCATAAGAACAAGTGCAGCCGCGCATTCGTCCGTGAGGTCGTCCTCAGGCCTCGAACCTCTGCGCTTTCGTGATCTAGAAGCAAACACATTAATTAAATTATTAGAGATGTACCGACTAGTCGGTAAAGAGTCGGTAGTCGGCACAGTCGGACTATTCGTAGTCGGCTTAGTTGCTAAATGTTTGCTAAATATCTAATTTATCATTATCAATATAAGTACAAAACATAACTCATTTACGTTTCCATTTCCTTCCTATCCGATTCTGACTTTGATTCCTTAGTTGGTATCGCTGGACAGTCTTTCAACCAAGGGTGAACACAAGGCATTTTATTATCAACACTAGGACAAATAATATTCTATTATGGTGAAATGACTGATGTGGCCATTCAGGCATGCATTGAATTTATATGAAACATATACCAAGAGTTACTAAATTGCATTACAAATATATTTGAATAAAAATTAATAACTGTGTAGCAGCCATGAAATTAAAATACTTTTGTCTACAAACATAAGTAAGAATGAGTTCTTATAGTCGGCTCAACATCGGTAGTCGGCCGACTTTTGAAAGCCAACTAGTCGGCAGTCGGTCATAATTCGCAGTCGGTACATCTCTATTAATTATGGTAAAGAAAAGCATCTACTCAGAGAAAATTTCAGTCCTACTTAACTGAACGTTAATGCTGCATATTATATACCGGTACCTATATATATATATATATATATATATATATATATATATATATATATATATATATATAAGTGGTGGATCGGATATCCGCATCCGCATCATTTTTAACATCCGCATCCGCACTTGACTGCGGATGTTATGCGGATATTACCTTTAATAAATTATGCAATTTACAATTAAATTAGCTTATAAAGTAACTTATAAGGCACAGTCAGGCACATTTCATGTAAAGTATTAATTATTAATGAACAAACAAATATATAAACCTCAAAATATAAATACACAGAAAATTGAATGAAACTTGTTTCATTGAATTTTCTGTGGCTGAAACTCTTGAGAAAGTTATTATTTTTATCATAATGAAAACATTAATTTTAATTTTAATTCTTATGCATTGCCTCCCATAATAGTAATATCACGAAACTTAAAAATTATGTCCTATATTCATAATTCTATATTATATTGATAGATTAACTAAATATCCGCATCCGCAGATGCTGAAAAACTGACATCCGGTCCATCACTAATATATATAATATATATATATATATATATATATATATATATATATATATATTATAATATATATATATATTAGACCGTTTCACGATTACATGGTAATTTTTCAAATTGAATTTTGATAAACGCACACACTTTTAGTTTTTTATGTAAAGGAAGAAAAACAAATAGAGAAAATATCATTTTATTTGAATGATAAAAGGGCACCCCTCAGATGGCACTTCTTTTACATTAATGGATAATTAGAGCAAATATAAGACTGAACGAAAAATATGTTTTAAAACAAAGCGACTTAAATTCTATTTAAGACATATTGATTAAGAATATAGGGATTTCAGTGGCTGAGGGACCTCCTTTCTCTGATTTTCAATGATTTGAAAGGCCAGTTGTCTCTCTTCCTCACTCTTTGTGAGCTTCTCATTAAACTCTGTAGCCAGTTTGACTCCTCGTTCAGCAGAGTCGTTGATTACTTTGACTGCCATGACCCGATTACGGTGCTCCTCAATGTCTTCAAGTTTCTTGGGAATTTCTATTTTCAAACACTTGAAGAAGTCTTGTGTTTGAGTTGTGACAAAACTGGTAATCTTTAAGTCATTGGGGTTTTGCAACATTCGGGGGTCCACCTTTCTTGCCCTCACTTTTCGAGGAGGCGCGTGGTGAAGGTTGTGGAGCATTAGAACCTTATCATCTTCAGTCTCGAGGTTTGAGAAAAAGCCAAATCCTACAAGATCCTCACTCAAGTACCACCATGGTTCTGAAGTTTTTTGAGGGCTGTAGCACCCACTTCCTTATCAACCTGGATCTTGTAGATATGTAGCATCTTGAGGAGGGCCAAATCATTTGCTGGAGCATCAATTCCAACTGGAGATGTATACCAAGCTTGAAGATAAACTGTCACTGAAAAGGCGTTTATTCGTATCAGAGCTTGTTTTTCATGAGGGGTGAGAAGGAATTGGTTCCTAAATAAGTAAATTTTTAAGGAATAGATGCCCTTTCCCATCCATCTAGCTCTGCTGTAAGCTCCTGGGTAGTGGAATCTGCTATCAGAGCCTTTATTTGTTTTAGGCATTGGACAACCAAGGAAGATAAGTGCAAGTTCTAAGTATTCCCTGTAGTCACCTCGAGTGTGGCCCTCTTGAAGTTTGGAGTTGATGAAAGAAATAAGCTTGTCTCTGTGCTTCAAGATCCAATGATCTAAAGATTCTGAGGTGAGATCATTGGGTTCATAGGGCTTGTAATTCTGCTGATCAACGTTATCCCAACAATCTCTGAATCGATTGAATAAGGGAATTTGTGGACCCGAAGAAGAGAAAAACATGTCAAAAACTGCAGTGATAAGAAGCTCGTGGATATGGTGGCGGCATGCCAGAAAAAGGAGTGATCTCTGAAGGGCCTTTTGGATGATGGTACAAGCCCCAGCATGGATACCTGTATTGCTTGCAGTAGTATCAAAACAAAGGCCTGCTACCCACTCATTTACTTGTGGCCATTGCTTCAAGACATCTAAAACTGCTCTCCCCATTTCTTCTCCCGTTCCAGAAATAAGCTTTGGAATAGACAGTAATTTTTCTAATTCGCCTGCACCAGTCACAACAATGGGCATTACATCAATCTTACCCCCATGCATGGATGGAAGAAGCTTTCCATCAAAATGAATTATTAAAGGGGTATTTGGTTGGAAACTGGCTTTAATGTCTTCTCCCATCTGCATCCGTGTTGATCGCCGAGACCTGTAAATAGAGGATGATGAAAGTGTGATCTCTTCAATTTCCACTCCAGCAGCTGAAAGGGCAGGTGCCACAATGTGCATAGCAGCTCTTGCAGATGTTCCAGTGCGGTCCAGAGCAGCCAAGAACTTTTTATCCCTAACAATTACACCTGGTTCAAGCTTCTCCTTTTTTGAAGATGATGATGAGAGTGCTCTGTAGAACAATTCATCACCAGATGATTCTTCACTTCCTCCTGAACCGGAATTTTCACATTGGTTGAGATCCACAACCTTTGTCAATTGCCTCATTTCTTCCTTTGATTTCCTGCGAAGTTTTTCTATTCTTTCCATGCTTATCTGTCGTGCTTTTGCCTTTCTTGAAAACTCCTTGTCTTCTGGACCCATAATCATTTTCCGATCGTTCCTTTGATCCTTAAGAAAATCTTTATCCTCCTGCAATTTTATTTCTGTTTCCACTTCTGAATGAGCTACATCGAAAAGCTTCTTTAAGCTGGTGACAAATTCTGCTTCATTCTTCTCTTGGGTAGGAGTTCGTCGAGTTCGGTTCTTGACCAGCCCTTCATGCTTATTGTAAAGCCTTTTAAGCTTTGAGACAATATAAGGCTTGTGGGATGTAATTAAGGAGGCTTTTTCCCACATAGCAATAACTTCGTTGGCTACAGTTGCGCAAGCTACAGAGACATTTTGCTTTCCCACCTTAATGTGATAAAAAAGACGTTTAAGGACATCACTGTTAGTTGGAAGCTGCTTCTCAGAAAAACCCTCTTCCAGCACTTGTTCGACCAACCAGACTTCACACTTGTTTCTGGTTTTTGCCATAATTCTGAGGGAAAAAGTTTTACCACCTGTTAGTCTTAATAATAATATAATATAATCATTAATCACTCACCTAAATTATATTATGACTTGATTACTGTAAGAAAGTTGTAAAGTAACATGAAGTAACCTTTTTAGAACAGTAAACTTGTGAAAATATCAGTAATTATAGATGAAAAAGCAAATAAAACATCATATAATCCATAAAGGGAAAAAATGAAAATTCTAGAATAGTTATCCTGAAGGAAGAATTTTCTAGAATTCTCTCTAAAGAATATAGGGGGGTTACTGGACCATTCCTGAAAATGACCTACTTATCTTCCAATTTTATTTATGAATTTTATATACCAAATTTAAGAGGACATCACAAAATAAATAAATATATTTGCCAGAAAAATGAAAATTTTCTCATGAGGGGTAAAATAGATATGCATTGAGGGGTGGGATAACAATAAGCTCTTGTCTTAATATTTTGCATGAAGTCTTTATTCATGACATATTACTTTTTTAGTATGTGTGCGTTGAGCCATCATAAATTTCGATTTTTCGAAACGGCCTAATATATATATATATATATATATATCAGGGACGTGCCCTCTGGGTAGGCAAGGTAGGCAGTGCTTACCCTGAATAAAACTAAAAATATTAAATATAAAAAGTAAATGATTTTCACTTCATTATATAAATGTTAATTTAATGTATGAAATTCAATGTATAAATTTGTAAATGGATAATATTGCGTTAGAAGCACAATTTCACCGTGCCTTTCAACCTCTATATATATTAACGCTTGACAATGAAATTTTCCCACGTGCCGTGAGTGGAGCTCCAAGCTGTGACAAATACTGCGCTATATAAGCAGATTTAGTTCTGCTTTTCACTCAGTGTTTTGCCGTTCGGGCACATGGTCGGGTGTGTGGCTGTGCGCGCGTCTGTGTTGTCGTTTGCCTCTGGTGATTGAACTAAATTTTAGACATTTTATTTCAAAATTTAACCCTTTTCAAATATGGACAGTGAGTATCTTAAGAATTTTTCTAAACTGTCTTATGAAGAAAGGTTGAATGTGATTAAAAATGGTAGGCCGACACCGGAACTGAAACAGTTGCTACAGCGTAAAGGAACAAAAATAATCAGAACGTTTCAAACGACGTGGTACAGCAAGAAAGAGTGGTTGTGTGGTTGTGTTACAACAGGTAGACTCTTTTGTTTTCCATGCTTGTTATTTTCCGTATCTAGTGAAAGTGTATGGATAAGAACAGGATATTGTGATTTAAATAATTTGACTAATGCTTTAAGTAAGCACGAGAGGTCTGCTGCGCATTATGAAAGTCAAATATCGTTGAAAACATTTGGATCTACACGAATCGACTTGAGCATAGATAAGCAAAAAAAAACTTAGCATTGAAATTCACAATAAAAAGTTAAAGGAAAACAGAGACATACTGAAAACATTAATTTCTGCTACTTGCTTTTTGATTAAACAAGAACTTGCTTTCCGCGGTGATAATGAAGATAAATCCTCTTTAAATCGTGGAAACTATATTGAGTTACTGAACTACACTGCAAAATTTGACCAAAAATTAGCACAACATTTATAGACTTCATCCGTGTTTTCTGGCGTTTCTAACAAGATACAAAATGACTTGATTGAAGCAGTAAGCATAGCTGTAGAAAATAATATTAAAGAAGATATCGCAAGATCCCCATTCATTGCTATAGAAGTGGATGAATCGACTGATATTTCAAATACAGCTCAATGTTCCACAGTTTTAAGATATGTATTGGATTCTGAAATTAAAGAGGCTTTCATAGGATTTGACGAACTTAAAGACAGAAGAGCTACTGGTGTAACAGAATGCATATTTAAAAATTTAGATAAATACAACTGTGCTGAGAAGCTTGTAGCACAGACATATGATGGAGCATCGGTAATGGCATCGCATTTAAATGGCGTTCAAGCTAAAGTAAGAGAAAAGGCATCATCAGCGTTATTTACCCATTGCTACGCTCACAAGTTGAATCTTGTTCTATCTCAGTCAGCGAAATTTATACCTGAATGTACAATCTTTTTCAAGACCATTGATGGTCTTGCTGCATTTTTCAATCACTCTACAAAACGAACGCAATTTCTTGATGAAATAGTACATAAACGCATTCCAAAGGCTGCACCAACGAGATGGAGTTCTAACTCAAAGCTAGTGCAAACTATTTTACACTATCATAGTGACCTTTGTAAACTTTTCAACAACATTGACAGCAATCCTTTATTGTGGGACTCAGATACTTTAGTGAGGAGTAATGGATTTTATAATTGGCTAACGAAAGATTCAACATACTTTCTTCTCATGGTATATGATAAGATTTTCATTAGAACTGACACACTCTTCAATATCTTACAAACTAAAATTATAGATATTCCATATTGCATTGAAAGAATCAATGAAACAATGAATTTCCTCGAGGGTCTGCGCAAAAATTTTGATGATATCTATGAGAAGTTTGAAGAATGTTTCAAAGAAAATAACTTGACTGAATCAAAATGTCGTACAAAAGGTCCAATTAAAAAAGAAAGAGAAAGAATATTCTGTCTAATATTGAATGATATACTGCAGCATATGGAAGCAAGATACAGTGACTTCAAAAATTTACAATTTATTTCATTAGTTGATAGTAAAAAGTTTCTAAAACTAGCTACAGAAATTGATAAGGATGCACTAGAAAGTTTAGAGAAGAATTATGGTAACTTCTTCGACGTCATAAGATTGAAAACTGATCTAGCTGGAATTTATAGTGTACAAGTGTTCAGGGATAAATCAATTAAAGATTTGCTTGCTTTCATATTTCAAAATGGACTTGAACTAACGTTTCCTGAAGCGGTGAAGCTGTTGCAATTGATTTTAACAATTCCAGCTACAACAGTTTCTGTTGAGAGGTCATTTTCAGCTCTGAAAAGAATTAAAAGCTACACCAGGAAAGGCTTTCATCACTTGCCCTAATTTCAATTGAAAAGGAAAGATTTACTAAAATGGAGCAAAATCACACTTACAATTTCTTTGAAAAAATTACAGATATTTTTGTTACTAACAAAGAGAGAAGAATGGAATTCATCTACAAATAAAGCGGTAAGTAAATATTTGTTGTTGACCAAAAATTAGCACAAATGCTTAAAATTCGTTGGTGGCTGGGGCTCCGCCCCGGAACCCGCTGGGGGAGCTCGCGCCCACCCCAGACTCCCTAGCTTGGAACCGCTCGCTTCGCTCGCGCATTGAGTCTGCCTACCCTGAGTATTTACTCACGGCACGTGCCTGATATATATATATATATATATAAACTGCGTTTTCCTCGATCATTAGAACATCGCGTCAAAAACAGACTCCCGAAATTCGTGTTATTCTACAAGATAAAAGTAGCCCCTAATTCAACAGTTAAACGTGCACGTTCTCAACACTTCTAAATCCCTGTATATATATATATATATATATATATACCAAATTCCGCTGGAAGCCGAAACCGAATCTTATAGAACCAGGACCGGAAGACGAGTTCCATAGTTAACTTATTCTAACTCAGTATAGGCTAACTATTTTGGGTTATTAGTATTACTAATAATAAAAAATATTAAAATAGTTAAATAAAAAATAAAACCCCTCAAACTAAACAAATAACCAAGTCTCGAAGCCGAAGCTTCAGCCTGCTTCAGCCCAATGTCTGAATTTTATATATATATATATATATATATATATATATATAATATAAAATTCAGATATTGGGCTGAAGCTTCGGCTTCGAGACTTGGTTATTTGTTAGTAGTATAGCCGAAAAAGGGGAGAGTGCACGAATGTTGCAAGTTATTATGTAATGTTGCAATATTGCAAATGGGGGTGGGGGTTGTTGCAAAGGGGGGAGGGGGTTGCAAAAACAAGGAAAAAACAGAAAAAAGAAAGAAAAAAAGAGTACTGGCCTTTGTTGCCAACCTAGGTTGCAAGGGGCATGCAACTTGGGGGCCTCCCCCAAGCTATTCCCCCCAAAGGGCCAGAGAGAAAGGAGGAGAGGTGTTCACCTGGCAGGAGCCAAGTGCATATTAAGATTTCAGCCGAGTAGGCGTTGTTTTATAGGCTCCTAATCAGCCAGTTGACTGAGCCAAGGGGGGAGGGGTACACCTGAAGGAGAGAGAGACACCTGAAGGAGAGAGAGAGAGAGACACCTGTAGGAGAGAGAGACACCTGAAGGAGAGAGGAGTTCTCCCCCAAGTTATTTTCGTTTTCCTAACCTAAGAGGCCACTAAGGGGTTTTACCAAAGGGCCTGAAAGAGAAGGACCAGAGGTCCTTGCTCGGCTGGGAGCCGAGCTTGAATGAGTCTTTCATCAACTTCTCGGTCTTTTATAAGCCTCTATTCTGGCTGAGTTGCCAGATAGCGCAATGTGTTCAGTTGCCAGATAGCGCCATGTGTCCCAGAAATATTAATCATCCATTGTGTAACACAATATGACGGTAGTTATTCCAATTAAATCCTGTATATTAAATAAATACACACTCAATCTTTATTAATTGCATACCTTTCCAGTTTTTTTGCAATGATCAGATTGCCTTGCTAGATATATATTATTATGCTATATATATATATATATATATATATATAATATTATATATATATATATACATTCTTTTAAACGTCTTATGTTAGGTATATGTAAATATATATAATATATATATATATATATATATATTATTTTTTCATATTAAACATTTAATTTTAGTTTAACGTTTAGAAGCAAATTTAACATTAACTTGAACTTCATTGAACTTGAAGCTAAACTTTTCGAAACAAATAACATAGTTAACCACACATAATTCGAAAACTTCATAATAGAAAATAATTAATTTTATGGTTAACTAGTTTATTTCGTTTACTATAATTATATATATACAGTCTTTTAAACAGCTTATGATATATATATATATATATATATATATATATATATATATATATCTGAACTCTTTCAGCTAAAGAAGCCTTATGTATAGAATTGGTTGTGTAATAGCTGATATTAAACTCTTTCAACATGTTCTGAAAAGCACGGCGTATAAATTCCTTCCCCATATCCGTACAAAAATAGCTATATATATATATATATAGTGTTTCACATAGATGTATAGATGTATAGGGTTTTACAATAGATGTATATAGTGTTTAACGATTAGAATCAAATATAACATTAACTTGAACTTCATTAAACTTAGTTAAACTTTTGGGGTGAATCCAATTAAATTCTGTTTATCAAATAAATAATTTTACACACTCAATTTTCATTATAAACATTCGAATATCAGTGGGGAAAACGAACGGAAATGAAAATTTATGAAACAATTCAAAACAGACGATCGTCATTCCCCAAACCCGTATATATATATATATATATATATATATATATATATATATATATATATATAATATCTAAGTTGTATCGAGATGAAAATTTATGAAACACATTTCCGAGAATCTGTTCAAATCGGTTCACCTATTGCCAGAGGCGATTTTTTTTTACCATAAATGACCTTTCTCACAGACAGCTTGAACAAACCTCTCTCGACTCCATTTCTTAGATATGCCCAAATTATATATATATATATATATATATATAGAGAGAGAGAGAGAGAGAGAGTTTTGTTCAAATAACGGGATATGCTTGTATCTTTTGCCATTGTGTTCGAACACAATTGTTCGAGCACAATTGTTCGAAAACCATAGTTCGAAAAACAGTTGTTCGAAGCAGCAATTATTCGACGTTATATTGAATTGGAAAGGTTCACCCCACCTTAGACCCACAGTTTAACATTAGAAAATTCTGAAACCTGACTCAGTGCCAAAAGTTTTATAAGAAACACCAAATAATTTTCGTTGTCCCCTAGCGCAATTTGAATTGGAAAGGTTTTCACCCCACCTTAGACCCACAGTTTAACATTAGAAAATTCTGAAACCTGACTCAGTGCCAAAAGTTTTATAAGAAACACCAAATAATTTTCGTTGTCCCCTAGCGCAATTTGAATTGGAAAGGTTTTCACCCCACCTTAGACCCACAGTTTAACATTAGAAAATTCTGAAACCTGACTCAGTGCCAAAAGTTTTATAAGAAACACCAAATAATTTTCGTTGTCCCCTAGCGCAATTTGAATTGGAAAGGTTTTCACCCCACCTTAGACCCACAGTTTAACATTAGAAAATTCTGAAACCTGACTCAGTGCCAAAAGTTTTATAAGAAACACCAAATAATTTTCGTCGTCCCCTAGCGCAATTTGAATTGGAAAGGTTTTCACCCCACCTTAGACCCACAGTTTAACGTTGAAACCGAATGTTCTTTTAAAATATAATTAGGATATATTTCTTTATATCCTCTCGATTACATTAGTGACTAATGATGCGGGAAACTCTGAGTAAATATTTTCTCGAAAACTATGGGTGATAGAAAAATTCTGAAACCATATTTGGAATCAGTATCAAAAGTTCTATACGAATCACCAAATAATTTTCAAAGGAGAATACGAGCATTAAATCTATTGGTGAAAATATATATATGTTACTCGTCCGGTCCCGTTATAGCGGATTGGTACACGTCATAGCTCCACCCAGCTACATCGGCAGCCAATCACTACGAACATCTGGTCTTTTGGGGCGGAGCTTGGCGATTGTGCATATAAAAGGGGATATTTTTCAGTTTGGAGTAACAGTAGCTATTTTCGCGTCAGTGAATAATCATTCCCTCCACCATGGACCTGTACGTCTCCCCAGACTTGTATGAAGAGAGTGATACTGCAGCATTAACGACAATTAGCCTTTTTAATGCGGTTGACCGTGATGAATTATTTACAACGCAAACCGTAGAAGACATGTGCAGTGACGCTCCTTACAATCCGACGCAAGGGACTACCATAGAAATGTAAGTGTCTATAATTAGAATTTATATATATATATGGATGGGGTGTAGTATCTCGTCAAATAGATACTCGCCAAAAATGTCAATGTTATTTTGTTACCCCATTATGCTAAAATCGAAATTTTTATGGCATTCAATGTTATTCCTCGAACCAAAGATATCTTCACATAATGGGGATCTGTCTGTATACTCTGTATATGTTTTAAAAGCATTATTCCTTTAAGGTCCGATGAGGATTTGACACGTGTTATACAATCTTTTGAAGAATCTCGGAATACGGGGGATATACTGAACAGTCAACAATGTCACACATCCTCCACCATGGACCTGTACGTCTCCCCGGAATTGTATGAAGAACGTGATACTGCAGCATTAACCGCAATTAGTCTTTTCAATGCGATTGACCGTGGCGAATTATTTTCAACGCAAACCGTAGAAGATATTTGCAGTGACGCTCCTTACAATCCGACGCAAGGGACTACCATAGAAATGTAAGTGTCTATAATTAGAATTTTTATATATATATGGAGAGTTGTAGTATCTCGTCAAATAGATACTCGCCAAAAATGTCAATCAATGTTATTTGGTTATCCCCATTATGCTAAAATCGAAATTTTTATGGCATTCAATGTTATTCCTCGAACCAAAGATATCTTCACATAATGGGGATCTGTCTGTATACTCTGTATATGTTTTAAAAGCATTATTCCTTTAAGGTCCGATGAGGATTTGACACGTGTTATACAATCTTTTGAAGAATCTCGGAATAGGGAGGATATACTGATCAGTCAACAATGTCACACCGAAATAATGTAAGTGTTTTTCGATCTTTTTGGGATAAGAAGACAATATATTTTCATAAATTTATTAAATGAAAGAAATCAGTACAATAAACAACTACAGAATATATCGTTACAAATATACGAACAAAAACATTATAATATACAACGAGTACGTACAATTGGAAAACGGTTTTTTATCTGTCTGCATACCATTTCATCGTTTCGGCGAGTGTGACACGGGTCAAATAAATTTAAAAAATTTATAAATTCTTTATCATTTGACATATGCATGAGAAATGAGACGCAGTACATTCCGCAAACATTAGTAAAATATCCTTGCATGCGAAATGGGGTCCACACAACTTCGGGAATATGTAACTGAGCGAGAAATTTTACAATAATAGGGTCACTCCAGGGTTGAGTACCGAGTGAATCAAAATAGTACAGGCGCTGTCTATTTTTAAAATAGACAGCGATCCAGTGAATCCCTTCATTACCGATGATGTCTGTGTTCACAATAAGACTACCGCATTCTCGCGTACTTGGCAAACTCAATGTTTCATTCTTCGCAAACACGCCGATAAATTTGGAACGTGTGACTCGCTCCATTACTTTCTGAAGTGTATTAGCATCCATTTTAAAAGTCAGTGATAACGCTTCTAAATCTATCTACTTCTATTAGGGCTTGCGATTCGAGATATACTAGTACACTAATAGGAGCGTCTATAGGCTTGGCGAATTCCAGCCGCACTGAGATGTTTCCGCTCTGCTGTGGGGTTAAATGGGTATTTACGCTAGCAGATAAGTCAGGTGTAATGTCAAACGGTAAAGGTTAAATTGATCAATGAATTCTTCCTGCGTTACCCCATTACCAAGCTCATCACAATCACCTGCAATATGGGTCAGATTACTATAGGCTCTGGCACAAAGCGGTAACACAGCGTCTGATGAATAGTCCGTACCCATTGTTCCACCCAAAGCAGTGCCATTAACGTATAGAGTTATATTTTTAAGTCCGAAATTCTCGAATTTAAAGGCACTCTTTTTATATTTTCCATTCACCGAAGCGTGGTCCTGCATGCCGATTAATATCCTTTTAGGAAGATTTCCCAGGGCAATGTTTTCTATCTGCTTCGATGCCAACCCTGCAGGAACCGTATATAGTTTGATCTGCACTCTGTTAATAGGATATTTCACTGTAGCGTTTAGTAAATTTTTCTCAATTTCTAGTTGTTTTGGTGAACTTAATTTCACTCGCCGTACGCGGAGGTATGTGTCCATAATGTGAACCACAACGGGCTTTGCACCCTCTTCTTGATTCGCATCCAGATTTAAGCAGATCTCAGGACTCGTGCGGGTGAGCTTTATTTTCATATCCACCCCGTTCACAAGCAACTTCTCCTGGAAAGTGAAATCTGTGTGCAACCGTCCAAAACACTCGTATATTTTCTTTTTAGAATTTTTAAATTTGTCCTTTATACTATTTTCATCTTTAGTTTGATAATATCCCTCCGCACTTAAAAAGGTAGCCTTCGCTTCTTTGGAAAAGTTGAGGACATTTTCCAAATAGGCTCGTAGATGATAGTACCCCGTGCCTGCCGATATGTTGGTCTGATTTAAATATACGTCACACTGGTTGAATATGGCGTGCAGAAAGTTTGTTTCAGGGTATACAGCATATTTGTCATCGCAGACCGTTCCATCAGAATGGGCTATACGTAGCTTAGCGTACATGTGCACACAGCTTGGATCAAAAAAGTAAGGACCTGAGCTGGGTATCACGAATTCTATAGGTGCACTCGGGGAACTAATTGTGTTTAAAGGGTTAATTGTAATAAAGTCACTGTGCTCAATAGAAACTTGGGTTGGCGGGAGCTCAAAAAGGGACAGCTCCGATTTACAGCATTGTGAACTACATGGGTGGATGAAGCGTGCCATGGCGAAATAGTGACTCCTCTCTCGACAAGTGGTAAACAAACTATGATTCATGAGATCAATGTCCTTAGCTTATATCAGTCAAAAAAGTGGTCAACCATAGGTTTCATTCGCTTACAGCATTTCTTTTTTGATAGCCTTTTACGTTTAATACCACGTGACCCCTTCTTCTTCCGGGGAGCCCTCTTCTTCTTCCCGCCACCACGCATTTTTCTCTTTGCATCTTTGATGATTTCGTCCGTGTACGCTTTAAATGTTTTTTTAGAGCTTCTTTAGGTTTAGCCCCGGCCAATATGTCTTCTGCAGTGTTAAGGCCTGATTGTAGCGCTTTCCTTCCAAGGTATCTGGCACCCCTCTTCAGCAAAGGAACAGCCGTACGTAGTATGGATGAAAAAATGGATCCAAGTCCACTACCGCGCTGGTATCGCATCCCTCGATAGACGGTGAAAGGCTTTCTATCCATTATAACTCAGTGCGTCGAAAGTGTAGCTTCACTGTTAAGCTCCCGTTACCGAATGGGAAGTTTTCACCCTCAATCGTTCTTATATATATTGTGATATTGGTTATTAAATTAGTTGCGACATTCACATAATGGGGTCTGTCATATGTAATACTCAAACTCCTTCCTCTATGGTTGGGGATGTGAGCAATGCGCAGCAGGCGTGCCTGGGTATCCCCAACAAACTGGTGCTCCACTATATTACTGTAAATATAGCACATGTCTGGGGACCTTTCAGCCAATTTCTCCATCTTCAATTGATACATTAATCTGGACAAGTATACTGTGTCTCGTGAAATGTGTCTCTTTGGAAGGCTGCGCTATATCGGCCATTGGTTAGAATTTGAACTTTCTATGTTCTTTAAGACGTCTGTTAGTCTTTGATTTTAGGATTAGTGTATGTGCAGGGTTGTTTACGATTTCGTATACTAAATCATTCGTAAGG
Organism: Bathynomus jamesi; assembly: GCA_023014485.1. Taxonomy (NCBI): domain Eukaryota; kingdom Metazoa; phylum Arthropoda; class Malacostraca; order Isopoda; family Cirolanidae; genus Bathynomus; species Bathynomus jamesi. The sequence continues at coordinate 1,373,955 of JAJOZX010000490.1, forward strand.
TTTGAGTTTCTTAAACTTACGTTTAAGCCTCTCACAACATCCTCGGCCGAACCATATTGACCCGGCCCTAGTCTTACTTCTGTACTGTAATACCGTGCAATCTTAGTCCGAGCGATGCGCATAGTTTCATCCATAGCTACCCCAGCTTTTTCACACTCGTCAATGTCTCTAAGAATCGTAAAAACGGTTTCTTTATGTTCAATATTTAAAAAGACGGTGTCCAGCTGAATTTCGCATATCCCCACCTCATACGAATCACGACCCAATTCAATGTGCCCATGGAGTTCTGTTACAAAGTTGGCTAGTGTGTTGTTAGGGTGTACAGACAGGGACGAGGAGGACGGGAGTGTGACGTAGAAATGGTTAGGAGCCATGTTGCATACTATTTAAGCTTCATTATTGCATCAGCTTTTATATAGGTGTTGAAGCTTTCTGGGTACCCTAGCCATTTCACCAGGTACATTTTTCTCCTTCCTGAACCTTTGCTTCCTAAAATTTTCTCAATTTTAAACACATTTTTTTCTAAATTAAACGCAACTTTCTGCAATTCCTCGCGGTAAAAGCCTCCTGAGATTTCTTCCCCATTCAAATCTTCAATGTAATACATCATTATCTCACCTTTAGGTCTCACAGCCCTAACTTTAAAAATCTCGCGTGTCCATCCTTGCTCAAAACCCTTTGCGAATTTATTCCCCGAACGCGACAGCCTTACATAATCATTGATTTTGAAGCGCGCAGAGTGTGGTGGTGGTGGTGATCCATCTCTTCTCGGGAGCGTACCTCTTTCTAAAACTTCGTTAGGTGTTGTCCCAATCGTGCGATGGTGTGAGCGGTTGTAGGATGATGCCAATGATTCCAGAATGTCTAGAAATCTGTATGTGTTTTTATGTGTAAAATAACGGTGCATGCGTTCCTTTATGGTGCGCTGAACTCTTTCAGCTAAAGAAGCCTTATGTATAGAATTGGTTGTGTAATAGCTGATATTAAACTCTGTCAACATGTTCTGAAAAGCACGGCCTATAAATTCCTTCCCCATATCCGTACAAAAATAGCCAGGAACCCTGTTTTCTTTTAACATTAGCGTTTTGGTGGCTTTAGCAACTGTTTCAGGTGATTTATTTTTCAGAGGAACTAGCCACAGATATCTAGAGAATACGTCTATTATGAATAGAATGTAGCGGTAACCATCGTTATACACAGAATATCTTTGCATGTCTGTTAAATCTGCTTGCCAAATAGAATCAATCGAGGAAGCCGTTGTCTTGGCTGTTTTAAACCTTTTTCTCACAGGCTTATGAAGCGTATAAGCGTCCTGCTCCCTCAAAAATCTTTCAACATCTTTTTTTCCTACTCCGTAAACACTTCTGTACAGTCTATCTACGCCGCCGTAAGAGGATGGGGTAGAAATGTCATAATAGCGTTTAGTTAATACGTTAGCCATTTGCGTATTTTAGAGGCACGTGGGTAGGGTTGGTTTAACCTCTTCTTGCTCCTCTTCAAAGGTGTTACCGCCGGGGGTGACGGCGCCTTCAATTGTGTCACAGGCGTTGCATGTTCCAAGTCTTTTAACCTGTTCAGATTTCCTATCAACGTTTTAGGGACATTTATTTGTTGTAGTCTTGCTTTAATATGCTTCCATCCTGATGGTGATGGCCTATCCCACTTTCTCACCAGATCATGGACAATGTCTACGATATTCGATCCCTGTACCTTTGATCCTTCCACAATGATCTCCCCTGTATCGGTCCATTGTATGGCGGGATCCTCATTCAATAGATTATAAAGACTTAAGCCTTTACTCCTCAATGTAAGTGGGAGGGTATTTTTTAATACATGTTCGATATGTTGTGTGGCTAATCTTTTTGGTTGGTCAGCTGTGTCGTCGGGCACAGATCCTATGTCGCCATCGTCCCCGTGCTGTGCCTAATAACCACAGGAATCTCTGTAGGGCTCTTATAATTTTCGTACTCGTGAAGAAATTTCTGCAGAGCTTCTTGGTATAAGATTCTTTTCTCATCAGGTGTTTTTTCACTGTTTAATAGGGCTAACAATTCGCTTTCCATTCTTTTAAGTCTGCTTTTACGGGGATCTAGATACGTGTCTGGATTCCTTTGCAGTGAGCGTACACCTCGTGGGGAATCACTACCACTTTCTTCATTATATTAATCTAGTCAGTAAAGGACCCAAAACTGAAAATAAGATGGGGAGAAATGACCCTCCTGTTTGTACAATAATTCGTTTTTTCTTCGCTACAGTTTGGCTTTTACGAGCGAGTGCACGTATTATGTTCTTGTAGCGGCGTAGGCGAGCCTTCTGATGGGTTTTCATTGATACATTGCAATTTATAACGTTAAGACAGATTTCACAGATGCATTTTAAAAAGTCGGCATCGATATTTTTAATAAACATCTGCTGCATTGCCCGGGGCAGTCGATGATAGATTTTTATTAATTCACGGTATTTCTTTAGTCTCTTTGTCATTCTGGAATATACACCGTTTCAGGCTCGTTTGGAAATATATTCGTTCGCAGAAGCACTCTAAACGTGTTTCGCGGATGAAGGTCGCAAAGCAAATATCCGTAACGCGTGCTTGTAGCTTCTTTATAAACTTCCAAAAACTCCTTACGCTGATTCGGGAACATTTGATTGGCTAATACCCCAATTTGTGATACATCTCTACGTTGCGCGAATAAGACTAGATATTGCGTATTTAACGACACATCGCGCATGTATCTATTTTTGAAAAATAGATTCTGATTGATGAAGAACACGCTTATGTTAAGATGGTGGGAGAATACTGTAAATGTCTCGGCAAACGTTTTATCCATCTCCAACATGAGATCGTCAATTACAATGATTGTATGTTCATTTCCCTTTAACGAATTAACGTCATATACGCCTTTGTGGAACAAAATATCATCTTGGTACTCGTTGAACACTGATTGATACGTCGAATAGCACCATATAACTTTATGCACAAATTTCGAGAACATCTCCCCCTTTTCTTTAATGATTTTAAGCATAAACACAGTTTTACCACATCCTGTAGGTCCAGATATAATACATGTGGATGGGCTCGTGAATCTGAATTTTTCTACAGAGTCCATTTCTAACACGTCACACTCCTAAGTGGGTCATTTACAAAATATTACAAATTTTGAGTGCTGTTCCTTATATTTCTTCTCCCACAGAACCGTGAATGACGATGAGGTAGAGCAGCCCATCATTACGGATGACCTCGACGACAGTGTAGTTGTGATCTCCTCCCCTGAACCCTCACAGCGATACCGGTAACACGTCCAAAGCGGAGGTATGAAACCCCGTCAGGTATAAAGCGACCGAAATACGCGCCTGTTGCAGCGGTAATAGATCCCCAACCCTCAACCTCTTACGCAACAAGCCCCCCAGCAGCACCTAATATATCCCCTTATTCATCCGCCGCCCCCCGTTCTGTTAAGTCTACAATAATAGAGCCCCAACCATCAACCTCCTACGCAACAGGCCCCCCATCAGCAGCACCTTCCGCTAATATACCCCCTAATTCATCCGCCGCCCCCCGTTCTGTTGAGGAAGATATAACGCTCGAATTGGTGCGCTCCGCAGCCCCCACCCCAGCCTTGACTAGAAATCGGTATAGAGTCAGGGTCGACCCTAGAGTCATGTATAGCAATGGTATTGAGCGCGGACTACGCCGGGTTGTAGAGCGTATTATAGAGTTTGCTCTTCAGAATCGCGACGAGCGTGAAGTCAGGACGAGTCTGTCCTTTGGATTCGGGTCAGATGACGGTGATGTAGACGATTATTGGGTGATAGTGCCATTTAGACGTTTGGCGGCTGAAGATGTAGAATATATATTAGGACGTATAATGCAAGCCGCCCAAAGTAGTATAGCCTTCAATATGGACAACTTCACGGTAAATATTGACCATGTATACCGTGTTGCGGGTCATAGTGCCATACCGTATACTCTTAACCTCAATTCTCAAGCTATTTATAGACGGCATATAAACGTCGATCGTGGTTGCGGCTTTATAGCAGTACTCTTAGCACGTATGTTTACTGTACAAAATACACGAACTCAAAAAATTTGGTTGCCTACAGTCGTGGAGCGTGCCCGTAAACTAGCTGTAGACTGTGAACTTGAATTTGACTGTAATATGGGTCCTGAAGAGCTGAGAAGGGTAGAACAGGAAATGAATGTCCGCATAGTTGTGTTTGGGTTGGATGATCGTCGTAGGACTGTGTATGTTTTTAAAAGCTGTGTGAGAGATCGTACAAGGCCCCTACTTATTTTAGGATTGTCAGGGACAACGTATCTCCCCATCCGTAATATAAGGTGGCTTTACGCGAGTTATGACAAAAGTCGAAAATATGGGAGACATCATGATTTGTGTAAGGGGTGCCTCGAGTTTGCGGATGATATAGTGAGACATTGTAAAGAATGTCACATGGTATGTGAGCAGTGTAAAAGCACCAAATGTGAAAGCCGTGTAGTTGAAGCTGAGAAGAGAGACTGTGATGTGTGTAGACGCACATTTTTCAATAATAGCTGTTTTGATTTCCATAAATCAATTGGCACGTGCAGGAAAATGAGAATCTGTGAATGTGGTATGTTTCACACAATGGATAATTGGGGAAAATTTAAGCACAAGTGTGACGTAATTCACTGTCCTACATGCCAGGAGGAATATAAGGCGGATGGAGTAAAGCATGTATGTTATATGAAAGATGCTAAGCCTAAAAATAACCCTTGTATAACTGTATACTACGATATAGAAACATATACGAACGCTGAAACCAAAGAGGTAATTCCACATTTACTTGTGAGCCAGACTATCTGTGATGAGTGTATGGATATCGAATGTGACGAGTGCCCCAAATGTGGTAAACGGACAAACGTTTTTAAAACGAATGTCAGCGATAGTCCTGTGAAACTATTTGTGTCCTATATTGTCAAGTTAGCCGACAAGTTCAAAAAAATGACTGTGTATATTCTCGCCCATAACGGGGCAAAGTTTGACACGCAGTTCCTTTATAAGGAGTTGCTTGAACACGAATCCTCTGAGATATTTACAGGTGATCCATTGAAAAGAGGCAACAAATTAATACAGATGCAGATAAGAGGCAATGTACAATTTAAAGATACTTTATTATTCACACCTTGTAAATTAGCAAAGCTACCCAAGGTGATGGGAGTAGCAGCTGAAGTTTCCAAAGGATACTTCCCTTACACTTTCCTCACCAGCGAGACTTTAAACTACGTAGGCCCACCACCCCCCAAACATTATTTTGACTGTATGGATGAACGTGAAGACTTTGATCGATACTACGACAGTTTTAATGAAAGTAACCCTTATAATATAGCTGATGAATGTGAGCGTTATTGCGTGAATGATGTGCGCGTGCTTAGAGTATGTTTCCAGGCCTTTAGAAGGATGTACATAGCCCGTTTCAAATGCGATCCACTGCAAGTCGCAACCACCATCGCATCATTATGTTTTACGGTGTTCAAGAATAACTTCATGCCGAAAGACACCTTAGCCATTATTCACCGAAACAATCCCCGCAGTTACGGGCACAAGGCTATTTACTGGCTCATACACCTACAGCAACAGACAGGTGTATACATAAAGCACGCCCGCAACACGGGTGAAGTACCCATTAAGATTAATGGACGTGTTTTTTGGGTTGATGGGTTAAGTGAAAACCGTGTCACTGGTGTGAAGACTGTGTACTCCTTTAACGGTTGCTGGTGGCATGGATGCCCCCGTCCTGAGTGCGGAATCACCGGAGATATCCACGGTAGGTCTCCTGCCGACTGTCTTGCATCGACCCGCACCCGCGATCAACTTATAGGATCACAGTTCACTCACAAAGTCTTGTGGGAGCATGAATATGATGCACGGATGGAGACAGACGAGGTGTACCGTGAGGAAATAAAAACGATCAAGCGTTCAATGGTGCTGGATCCTCTCAAATGTGGTGATAGCTTGTTTGGAGGACGTACAAATCCTTTCAGACTATACTTCCCCTACGGGAGGGCGTGAAGCTCCATTACTACGATTTCTGTTCTTTATACCCATACGTGATGAAGAGCAATCCGTACCCCGTGGGCGCTCCTGAGAAACTGGTGGGACCTAGCCTACCCTCCATCAATGAATTTTCAAAAAATTTGAATGATCGTTACTTTGGGCTCTCTTTCGTAGACGTACTCCCCCCACGCAATTTATGGATGCCGATCTTACCTGTCGTTATCGACGACAAGCTCATGTTTCCCCTGTGCGTGAAGTGCGCGGAAGAGGATAACGGCGAATGTAACCATATACCCCACCAGCGTAAGATCAGAGGCGTATATACAAGTCCTGAGTTGGCCCTAGCCGTGCGCCATGGTTATAGAATACTGAAGATACATGAGGTGTGGAGGTTTCAGAAGCTACCCAACCTTTTCACACCATATATAAACACCTTTTTGAAGGATAAGGTTGAGGCATCAGGGTATCCGCGAGGAGTTGATACCGAAGATGAAAAGTCTGCCTATATTCAACGTTACCGCGACCGCGAAGGTATACAACTTGATCGTGTCCAAATTGTAAAGAATCCTGGCAAGCGCTTTAGTGCAAAGTTGTGTCTAAACAGTCTATGGGGAAAATTTGCGCAGAATACCGGCAGAGGGAGCATTCATTTGGCACAAAGTTATAGCGATGTCTGGGATTATGCCAATGCCCCCGATAAAGAGGTCATGGAGATCGTAAATGTAGGTAATACTTACGTAATAAAGTACAACAACACTGAATTTGCCACAGATACCTCAAGGGTTACAAACATACCTGTGGCCAGCTTCACAACAGCCTACGCCCGTATAAAACTTTGGGGTCTATTGCATTCTCTTGGGCGGAGAGTATTGTATGCCGATACAGATAGCGTGATATTCACAGAGAGGGAGGGTGAATACATGCCCACTATTGGGGAGTTCCTCGGCGAGCTCACTGATGAGATCAAGGATGAGTATGGGGACAACGCATACGCCGACTCTTTTGCCTCAACAGGACCTAAGACTTATGGGGTACGGGTCAGGGTGGGGGAGGAAATGAAATATATCGTGAAGGCAAAGGGTATTACGCTCAACCATGCGAATCGGGAGGTTGTTAACTTTGAGTCGTTGAAGGATCTAGTATGTTTGGACGATGATGAACAACCTCCCCAACTAATTGTAGGCACCCACAATTTTCGGGCGCAGAAGCTGGGGGGTGAAGGAACTTAGGGGTACGATGGTGTGCCGTAACACCTATAGGAAACGTTACCAGTTACCTGGTACCTATGATACCGTACCCTTTGGATACCAATGATGCTTCTAACTCACACGTCTTGTATATAATCGTATCTATTTGTAAATATATATATATATATATACTTGAATATCTCGTTTATTAAATCGTATTTGTAAATATATATAACTTGAATATCTCGTTTATTAAATAAATCATGTTTCAAATAGCGTTTCACTTTCTCCTTTGTGTGTGTGTGGTGTGTGTGTGTGTGTGTGTGTAGGTGAAAGTTCTAAGCTCCGCCCACTGTAAGACCGTGAGTCATGCTACTATCTGGGAATCCCTGCGTGGTCAGTCGACCGCAGTAAGCCCGAGAGATCAGACGTGTATTCAGATCAGACGTGTATTCAAATGGCTACCTTTAATATTGCTTGTACAACGTTTACGAAATGGTATTCAGTAAAGTGCCAGGATGTGGTGGATACCGAAAAACTTCCTATTCCTCCCTCCTATGCCTCTTTTAAAAACACATTGGATTGTGCGAAGTTCCAAGATGTACAAATACTCTACGGATGTTCTGGTGAGACCGTTGAAGGCTTTCGTTGCACAGACGATGTGCTGAAGTATACTGCAGAGCTAAACTTTATAAAGTCTCACATACACCGTGAAGTAAAAGAAACAACGCGTGCAGAAGAGAAGCAGCAGGTATGGATAATGAGTCTTGCTGATGGGTGGTGTGACAAGCGGTATTACGTCATGCTACACCATGTCGATTACTCATACCCTACGACTGAAAATGTGAATCTCGTGATCATGGACAATCTTAAGTATTTTTATCACTATATTAACGTATATCATGATGAGGTTCGTAGTGAGGTTGTGGCTAGTGCCCTGCGTGAATTTTTAACAGAGTTTAGAGACGAGTATCGTTTGATGGGCAGAAAGGAAAAATATGAACATATGTTCCTCTCAAATAGTGCGCCGGAGTGTGGAGATGTTTAGTAAAACATAAAATGTTCCTAGTTCTTATCCAAACTGTCTGGTGCGTAGGCTGGTAGTGATATTCTTGTACCGAAATATGTACAACAATTCGACTCGCGGTCATACGAACAAGCCCATTCACGTATCATCGAGTCAGCCGCCCGTCGAACCATTCCTGCCTACCTGCGTGCCTCACACGGCTCATAGTTATCTCAGAGCTTGAGCCGAGTGGACGTGCGCTCCTCGAATACGATGGAACTTCCTTTGAGCAGCATTCTCAACGCCTCGTACGATGTGTCCGTGACGAAATCGTTGCGCGTGTTCAGGCGTAATTCCGGTACCATTAGCTATGTACTGGAAACGGAATGTAGACCGACAAACAAACGGGTTTATTTAAGTATCGAGGAGATGAATAGAATCTTTGTGATAGTTGAGAAGTGGAGTGAAGATCGTTATAAAATACCTGCTAACGTAGGTACAAGAAGAGAGCAGATTAGTGACGCACCCTCATACGCCGTTGTATGTACGTTGTGTATAAATAACGATCGGCCGTGCATTGATATACGGCTGATGTGGAAGAATGCTTCTGATAATAACGCTCTTGTTCCTACGCGAAACCGTTTCATCCTCGACAGAATGTTTGAAATCGTCGGATTCCGTAAACTGAAACCTATATTAGACGCGCGTGTTACGGACATGCTTTATTTTGATACAGTACTTGAATACGCCTACACCGCTCTGCTCGATGGGTTTACCGAGTGTAGGGCTGGTGAGAATGGTCTAGAGCTGGACGTTTATTTAAAAAGTTTAGACTCTTTGAAATACCATGAACTTTGGTACAAAGCAATTGATCGGTACAAGGCTGAGCTCACCTACACCGTTCACCCTGAAGAACTATTTCTTTATATAACGCGCAGTTGTCGTAACGATTTAGAAGATTATTTCAATTGCCGCTATGTTGAGTGAGTTCACGATTGAAAAGCTCGAGTCGGTAGAAATAAACCCTCGATTGGAAAAGCGTGTTTATAAACTTGTGTTTAATAATGTAGCTAACGATGAACTCTTTGTGCGTGCTTTTGATTGTATTCTAGACGTATTTAAAGATGACTTACCAACCGGTTGTAAAGTGGGAACAAAAATAGTACTGAACGATATGAAAGCCCTTCATATCGAGTACAGGTTTCCCTATACTTTAAGCGGTGAAATATTATTAAGCCGCATATACTGCGTAATGCAGAGCAATAATGATGTAATTGTAAACTCGATTAAGACCGAGTTTAGTATTTTGAAAAAAAAGTGAATTGTATTTATATATATATTTTGCTTGACATTTCTCCTGTACTGATTATACGCATATTTCTATTGATTTGTTTTATATATATATTTTGCGTGATATTTCTCCTGTACTGTTATGTACATATTTCTATTGAAGTGTATATTTATCTCTAAAATGTATATTTTATTTTATATATATCCATAATTGTGTGTATATATTTCCTGTACTGTTATATGCATATTCCTCAATTGAAATGTATATTTATTTTCTATATATTTATAATAAACAGAATGATGCAATGTTGTTTTACTTAATTGTTACGCCTTCTAAACCTACTACCGGTATTCTTTTAAGAAATATAATAATGTATACAGTGGTATTGCGGTATCTGGCAACATTTAAGCCTTCTAAGCCAACTGGCTGATTAGGAGTCTATAATAATGTATACAATGGTATCTGGCAACTCAGTCTTCGATTAGAGAATACATGGCGCTATCTGGCAACTCAAGCCATTTACAGCCAACTGGCTGATTAGGCGTATATAATAATGTATACAATAATACTGCTAAAAAGAGGTATCTGGCAACTCAAGCCATTTACAGCCAACTGGCTGATTAGGAGTCTATAATAATGTATACAATGGTATCGCTAAAAAGAGGTATCTGGCAACTCAAGCCATTTACAGCCAACTGGCTGATTAGGAGTCTATAATAATGTATACAATGGTATCTGGCAACTCAGTCTTCGATTAGAATTAAATGAATAAATGGCGCTATCTGGCAACTCAAGCCATTTACGCCAACTGGCTGATTAGGAGCCTATAAAACAACGCCTACTCGGCTGAAGTCTTAATGTGCACTTGGCTCCTGCCAGGTGAACACCTCTCCTCCTTTCTCTCCTCCTTCTTTCTCTTGGGGGATAACGCCGCCTCCAAGTTTTCCTTGTTGCAGCTGCAGCATCCCCCCTTTGGGGGAATTTTTTTTGCAACCCCCACCCCCTCCCCCCTTTGTAACAACCCCCACCCCCCATTTGCAACATTGCAACATTACATAATAACTTGCAACATTCTTGCACTCTCCCCTTTTGCGGCTATACTACTTTTGTTTAGTTTGAGGGGTTTTATTTTTTATTTAACCTTAGCCCCCCCCCCCCCCCATTTGCAACTTACATGTTTACTTATATCGAAATAGTTTTTAGTGATTATAAAAATATATAAAATTATTTATTGCAGGTATTAAAATTACTCCGCTGATAAAGTGATAATATAATGGCTTCTCAATTAATTGGTGATTCGGAGAGGCAACGTGTGATAGATCGCGTACGAGCAATAACATTTCGGGAAGCTCGTGATGCTGGAGCCACCTTTATAACACGTTCATGGGTTGCCAAAAAGTTGCGAAGAAGTGAGGACTTCGTCAAAAGAAATTGGAATAAAACTTTGGATGAATGTGAAATGGATACAACCAAATCTGGCCGCCCAAATTTGCCACTCTCTCAGGAAAAAAAGGACATCATTGAAAGCGGTACGTGTAAGCGGAAAAACAGCTGTGCTAAACTTTCTAGAGAGATCAAAGTGTTGAGAGGAAAGATCGTTAGTGGTGAGATCATTCGACTGTACCGTCATAGGCAAGGTTTAAAGCCTTGGCATGAACTTCCAAAGCCAAGAAAAATTCAACTTAACATCGATGACAGAATGTGGTTTGCCCATTATCTTGAAGATTGGGATGTGGATGATTTCATGCATTTAGCTGTCTCCGATGAATTTTTTGTTTACGTAACACGTCGGCCTAACTACCAAAATGATCGAGTGTGGGCCACAACACCAGATGAAATCGATGACAATAAACATTATCGCGAATTATTAAAAAGTCCAGACTGTGTTGGTGTGTTTGTTTTGTTCACTGCAAAGAAGCTCATGTGGGTGCTGAAGCCAAATGGTCAGAGTTGGGATGGACAGTATTTTCGTGATATTATTCTATCCCAGCATGTCATTCCTTTTCTAAGAAACCCAAACAATGTTATGGATGTCGATCAAGTCACACTTCTGCACGATAAGGCCCCCTGCTTTAAGGCATTAGCCACTCAACAGTTGTTGCGGAACCATGAGATCGACTTCTTTGGAAATGAAGAATGGCCAGGAAATTCTCCTGACCTGAACGTCCGTGAACACATTGGATCAGTTATAAAGGACAAGGTTGAATGTCTCTCGTTTCAAGAACCTGCAGCAAATCGATTTTCGAAGGATACACTTTTGGCAAGCTACCCAAAGCGAATTCAGGCTGTCTTGGAAGCTAATGGCGGGAACACCAAGTTTTAATTGTTTCTCATTAAATGCAGGATTAAATTCTCTTTTGTAAGGTATGTTTAGTTTTACTGTACCTCTAATGGTTTAGGCCATGGGCGGGGGGGCTAAGGTTTATTGGAGCCCCGTATATATATATATATATATATATATATATATATATATATATATATGTGTGTGTGTGTACGCGCGCGTGCGCATGGAAAGCATTAGTGAATGACACTGACACGTGTTTCAAAGTCGTACACAATTTTTCCAACACACGTGACTTAAAACTGCCTTCATAAATGAGATACAGCTAATGTTAATTTGATAGACATCAATTTATTAAACATGAATTCATAAAACTACAATTTACAATGAACTGTCTTTAACAACTCTTTTAACTAAATAACTAAATCAGTCATTCAGTGCTTCTATTTTGTGACATTCTAATATCAATATATTGTAGGAGATTCACTGGGTGGTGACCACCGTTATTTTAGTAGTATTCTTAATTGATGATAACAGACAATGGAAAAAATTCGCAATAAAGTTCGTAAATTTTAATTTTCAATCTTTTAATTTTTAATCTTTTTAATTTTAATCTGTTCTCAATTACTTTTAATACACAAAGTATTTTTTGAATTGAAATTGAATAACCTTTATTACTAATAATAAACTAAATACATTCGTTTCAATTTACAATGACATGAATAATTTTGAAGCTCGACTATTTATTTTATTTAATTTGGCCCTTAAGCTTTAGGCTTTACTGGGCTCTTATTAAAAATAAACAGCTAGTTGTTATTAATTAATAATAAATAAATAAATAAGTAAGTATTATTAACAGTTAAAAAGTGTATTAATCTTAAATTACCACTACTGACATGACAAATACAAGGTCACCATTGAAGGCACTAAACCAATACCATACAAAGAAACCAATATTATACATGAGAGATAAGAACTGAACAATCCCAAGAAATGCGTTTTTAATACTAAGATTACACACGAGAAATTAATAATTAGTAAGTAATAGTAATGGACAGTAGTAGCATGCCTGCAAAATGGTAGAGTGCGTATACAATTGCAATGTTGAAAGGGGGGATGTTGCAAGAGGTTATGCAACAAAGGGGAGGGGTTATACCCCAAGCTGCAATGGAGGGGGAGGGAGCTTTGGGGGAGAAGGGAGGATGACCTCCTCCCAAAGGGGTAACCTTAACCTAAGAGAGGGAGAGAAAGGAGGAGGAGCGTCTTTGGGGGAGAAGCTGGGATGTCCTCACCCCCCAAAGGGAAACCTAACCTAAGCCTTAACCTAAGAAGGAGAGAGGGGGTGTTCGCCTGGCTCCAGCCAGACGCATAATGAGAGATCATCCGAGCGCCCGCTGTCTTATAAGGTCCTAATTAGCAAGCTGGCTTAACCCGCCAGTTGGCTTAGAAGGCTTAATCTGACTTGGAAGGCGTAAATGGCTTGTTCAGGTATACATTATTAGGGTTGTTACCAGATTGCGCTATTTATTTAATTAAAGCATATATTGTTGACAGTTGGCTTAGAAATCCGCCAGTTGATTTAGAAGACCTAGAAGACAGGTGTATGTGTATATATTAATTAACTTTTCAGCTGCCAGATTGCGCTATTCAAATATTCTTGACAGTTGGCTTAGAAATCCGTCAGTCGGTTTAGAAGGTGTAACCAGCCATTTGGTATACATATAATTAAATAATAATATCGTTTTTATATATACCCAAAAGAATTAAATAAAACACCATTACATCATTCTGTTTATTTAGACGAATTACTAGATTCAATTTCACGAAATACATAGAAAATAAATACACAATCCTATACAAACGAGGAATGTGCAATAAAAATTAATAATATAAGAAATACACATTTATAAACGATGGAATACACTGTGTATATATAATCAAAAAATAAAAAATAAAAATTATAAGAAATGCAAAACGATGGAATATAATCATCAGTATACAGGGTGTACATAAAGTCAGGATCTATTTTTGTGAAGCACTTGGAAATTATATGGAATTCAATCATAAAATGATAAAGTGGTAACATTTATTAAATAATTAAGAGTAGGATTCGACGTGACGCCCATCAGTATCCCTGCACAGCTCAAATCGTTCCGCAGCATTTCTAAACACATTCTGGAGCATTTGCGGGGTTATGTTATCTGCAGCAGTTCGTATACGTGTACGTAAGTTTTCAAGATTCGTAATCTTCGTCTGATAGACGTGCGATTTGATAAAGCCCCATGCAAAGAAATCTAAAGGGGTTAAATCTGGTGACCTCGCTGACCATGGTCTGTTGCTTCCGCGTCCGATCCAGCGATTTGGAAAACGTCCATTTAGATAATCCTGAACAATTTTGGCATAGTTACAAGGAGCACCATCATGTTGATAGACGACGGTACTAACAATCCTATCCCCAATCAGCTGAGGTTCAAGGAATTGCTGCAACATGTCCAGATAAATAAGCCCCGTAACTGTAGCTTCAGCAAAGAAAAAAGGACCATAAACCTTAGATTTTGTTAAACCCATCCAGACATTAACTTCAGGTGAGTCTCTCTCCCAATTTTGGACGAAATCATTCGGTCTTTCATCTGCCCAAATTCGACAGTTATGGCGATTTACTTTTCCACACGTATGGAAAGTGGCTTCATCACTAAAGAGAATGTTGTCCATTAAATTATCACTCCAGATTTGTTCTACGAGATCAGCACACACAGCACTTCGTCGAGGGAAATCTTCATGTAAATCATGTAAAACCTGCAAATGATAGCTTTTCTTCTGCAAATTAACTTTCAGAATTTTGTGCACAGATGTCGTCGGGAGGCCGAGTCTGTGTGATGCAGCACGAACGGACGTACGTGGCTCCTCAGTGATAATTCCGCGTATTGCATTCACGGTAAGATCTGACATACACGGTCGTCCTGATCTTGCTTCATCATTTACAGATCCCGTTCGTTTAAATTTGTTCACCAATTTTCGTATTGTCTTGTCTATTGGCCCCGGCTTATGAAATCTTCTAAACCTCTCTCTGATGTCATTGTATTTCTTTCCCTCGATTCGCCAAATTACTATTGCCACACGCTCTTCTGTATTCATTCTAAGGGCTTCTGAAAAGAAAAATAGAAAAAAATAATTATTTCACAAAAATAGATCCTGACTTTATGTACACCCTGTATTACTACGGAAAAAAGATATATATATATATATATATATATATTCACAATTATATTAATTAAATAAATAAATATACACAAAATACATACACGTTATCTTCTACTGCGCTTAACTAAAACACTAAACTCGCACGTAATCGAGTCTACAGTCACATCATTATTGCTTTGCACTACGCAGTAAATATGATTTAACATTATTTCACTGCTCAAGTTATAGGGATACCTATACTCGATGTAAATGGCCTTCGGTGCTAGGAATATTCGGTCTTGGAAAATTCGGTCTCAGAAAACTGAAGTAAATCTATGAGCTCAGATAGCAAAAAATATTTAAATCACATGTGCCAGGTATAATGAAAACATAAACGAGAATTTGAAAAGATTTATTAAAAGAATTGTTTTGTTGTTTAAAACTTAAAACTAAAAAAGATACCGTAAATAATGGGTAAAACATAAAAGAAGATTCGGTCTTGGGACTCGAAAAGTTAAAATGAAATTAAGCTATGAGCAACAGATTTTAAGAAGGCAATTTTATCACTTTCAACATACTTTTGCACAAGTATTTCGATGCGCGAGTCAAGTGTTTCATATTTTTTCTTTTTACTTGGCTTGTCTCCTCATTGCAAATGTGAAATTTTAGTTTGCTTGTAACTGATGATTTCAATGCGGAATGAAATGCTTCAAGGGCATTATTAGTTCGGGGCAATTTTTTTGACCTAACCTAACCTAACCGAAATTTCCAAGACCGAATTTTATGGACACCATGGCCTTCATATCGTTCAATACTATTTTTGTGCCCACTTTACATTCGGTTGGCAAGTTATCTCTAAATACAGCTAGAATACATTCAAAAGTACGCACAAAGCGGTCATCGTTAGCCACATCATTATTAAATTCAAGTTTATAAACAATCCTTTCCAATCGAGGGTTTTTTTATTACCGATCCGAACTTTTCAATCGTGAACTCTTCTTCACAACGCGTAGTGGCAATTTAAATAATCTTCTAAGTCGTAACGACAGCTGCTCATTATATAATGGTACAATTCTTCAGGGTGAACAGTGTAGGCGAGCTCTGCCCTGTACCGCTCAAATCCTTTGTACCAAACATAATGATATTTCGAAGAGTCTAAACATTTTAAATAAGCATCCAGCTCTAGACCATTCTAGCCTTGTTCAGTCCTACATTCGATAAACCCATCGAGCAGAGCGGTGTATACGTATTCAAGAACCGTGTCAAAATAAATCATATCCGTAACACGCGCGTCTAACATAGGCTTCAGTTTGCGGAATCCGACGATTTCAAACATTCTGCCAAGGACGAATCGGTTTCGCGCGGGGACAAGAACGTTATTATTAGATGCATTCTTCCACATCAGTCGTATATCAATGCATGGCTGATCGTTATTTATACACAACGTACAAACAATGGCATATGAGGGGGCATCACTAATCTGTTCTCTTGTACCTACACCTGCAGGTATTTTATAACGGTCCTCACCCCACTTCTCAACTATCACGAAGACTCTATTCATCTCCTCAACACTTAAATAAATAACATTACGTTTACCAGAGTTTGCTTGTCTACAAGTCGTTTCAAGTACATAGTTAATGGCACCGGTTTCACGCCTGAACACGTGCAATGACTTCGTCAAGGACACATCGTACACGGCATTGAGAATGCTTCTTAAAGGAAGTTCCATCGTATTCGAGGAGTGCACGTCCAGTCGGTTCAAGCTCTGAGATGATTACGAGCCACGGGTGGGTGGATCGGCTCGACGGGGGGAGGGAGTCACACCATAAGCTGTTGAAACGTGTACGGGTTAACTGTGCCACAATTAACTTGATTAGTTCATACATTTTCTGAATCTTTTTCAATTAAAACCCAATTTTTTCGTTTTGTGCGAATTGCTTGAACTTGTTACTGTAGTTCCACGAGGCCCTATCCTTGAACATTATCTACAGCGTGGAACTACAGTAACAAGTGCATCGTATTCTGACAGGCTTCGGAATGAGTTAAAGCAAGCAATTCGCACAAAACGGAGACGGAGATTGTCGGAAGGTGTTATTCTGTTACACGACAATGCCCGCCCTCATACCGCTGCACAGACTAGAAAATGCCTTCAAGAACTTAAATTTGAATTTCTCGACCATCCAGCCTACAGTCCAGACTTGGCACCTTCGGATTTTTACCTGTTTGGACGACTAAAAGACGCTTTGAGAGGTCAGCGATTCCAAGGCGATGATGACCTGAAGGAAGCGGTGCATGACTGGCTACGCACACAGCCAAAAACATTCTTTTGTGATGGTATTAGGAAGCTTGTAGATCGCTGGACTAAGTGTATTGAGAAACAGGGAGACTATGTTGAGAAGTGGTGTTTATAATTTATCAGATGTGAAAATAAAATTGGAAAATAAAAAGTGCGGATACTTATTGAATTACCCTCGTATATATAGGAAGAGAGAGTTACAATAAAAGAAAATGTAGGATAGGGTACCCGGATCAAATAATAAACACAAAGCAACTTTCCTAACTGGGCTCAAAAGGGAGATTATCTGGGTGTACTACGCATCGTGTCAACACCGGGTCTCAAACCCCTGGGGTAGAATTACAATAAGATAAAATGCCGATTAGGGCGTCCGGATCAAATAATAAACAGCAAGCAGGTGGCCTAACCGGGTTGTCAACATATACTTCCATATATAACCTTTGGTTAGCTTCCGCCCGAATTGTTCATTCTGACGAAGGTCAAGCTTTTCACTCCACCTTAGACCTACAGTTTAACGTGGAATCCGAACCACGCCCCATCAGCAGCCCAGCGTCTTAACCACTAGGCCACCCATCTATCTACCAACCACTTTTTTTATTTTGTGGAAACATGAACAGCTGGGTTTTGCTGCGCGCCGGCTGCTGTCGGGTCTCGAACCCGGGGCCGATGGATTCGTAGTCAGCGACGCTAACCACTACACCACCGAAGCGCCTTTGTTATATATATATATATATATATATATATATATATATGAAGTTACAATAAGATAAAATGCCGATTAGGGCAACCGGATCAAATAATAAGCACAAAGCAACTATCCTAACTGGGCTCAAAAGGGAGATTAGCTGCGTGTACTACGCATCGTCTGCCAGTGTGGAAAGGGATTTATACATTTTTTAACACTTGCACTGAATGACACAAATGGCCCGAATCACAAATTAAATTATTACGTAATTACTCACATCTCGAAGGTAGAAGCTTCTGTTGGTTCAAACGGAGGATCATTGCAGATATCATTAACGTTTTGTGTGATCATTCCGGTCAGTCGCGGCGAAAAGGTGGAGCGTAGCCCCTGCATAGAAATTCCCCTCTTCAAACAATTGCGGGGAGCTGTAAAGCTCTTGT
Organism: Bathynomus jamesi; assembly: GCA_023014485.1. Classification (NCBI taxonomy): domain Eukaryota; kingdom Metazoa; phylum Arthropoda; class Malacostraca; order Isopoda; family Cirolanidae; genus Bathynomus; species Bathynomus jamesi. Next base: position 1,392,353 of record JAJOZX010000490.1, read on the forward strand.
GAATGACTCATGACGATATATTTCTGTAGTTACTCGTTGATAAAAACAACTGTTGTGGATTCCAACTGAAAATGCCCCCTTTTATATCCGCGGTCCTAATTGTAGCCATCCCCAATATCCGAATCGCGAGTTTCCTATTGGCTGTCGGTGAAATTTGGGTGGTCCATAACAGGGTTGGCAAAAAACACTTTTTTAAAAAAAGCCCAACCCACTCAGGTTTTTTCGGGTTTAAAAAAAAAAGGGCAAAACTGGTTTTTTTTCAAAATTGTATCAGGTAATAGTATAAAAGCAAATAATAATATTATATATATATATATATAATTATAGAGAATCTGGGCAGAAAGAACGTTGTGTGCATACTCAAGGGTGTAGTTCTGGGATGTACAAATTATTATAAAGTAAAAGTAAAGGTGCGAATTCTGGGGGGGCGTGTCTTTGCCAAATATTACTTATTCATTCCATAGATTTCTTTCAGAAATGAAAGATTCGTAGAGAGAGAGCTACAAGGAAAAGTAGTACCTCAAAAGGCCTTGCGGCCCATACCGAGGAGGTACCAATGGCAACGGGTGCCAGGGAAAAATTCTGTCACCCACAAATAGTGTGCAAGATTCGGTCTAACCTTTTCTTGAACAGATCCACAGAAGAACTGTTCACAACTTCTGAAGGTAGCCTGTTCCACGTGTCACAGATCATATACGTAAAGTAATTCCCAAACACACTAGTCCTAAACCATTTCAAATCCAATTTCCAACCATTCGGTTATCATTTAAACTAAACATGCTTCTAAAATCGACATTGTTCAACCCGCGCAAGAACTTGAAGACCTCGATGAGTTGACCGCGCAGCCTCTGAGTTTTTAACGAAAACAAGTTCAGGGCGCGTAAGCGTCGATTATAACCCATATGCCTAATGGAAGGGATTAACTTTGTGGCCCTCGCCTACACTCGCTCCAGCCTCTCAATATCTCTCCTGAGGGTGGGCGACCAGAACTGCACAGCATACGCCAGGTGCGGCCGAACCAGAGAATTGTACAGCGAGAACACAATCTCCTTGTTCCGAAATCGAAATTGCCTTCTGATATGACCCAACAACTTCTGGGCTTTCTTTTCCACCTCTACGCACTGTTTCGTAAACTTAAGGTCGCTGCTAATTAGCACACCCGTCCTTTTCCAAATCAGTCGCCTCGATATTACTCCCCAACATGGAATAGTCCGACTTGGGATTGGCGTAGCCAATATGCATCACCTTGCATTTACCCAAGTTAAACGGAATTTGCCATTTTTCGGACCACTCTCCTATCCTACGTTGGTCGGCACGCAGTTGCTTGATCGCCTCTGGCGTCCCAACATTGGCCCCAAGCTTGGTGTCATCAACGAATTTGGCGATCCGACTGACGAATGCCACCGTCGATATCATTTATGTAAATGATAAACAACAGTGTCCCCAAAACGGAACCCTGAGGAACCCCACTAGTGACCGAGGCCCAACCCGAACAAGCCCCTTTAATTACAACCCTCTGCCGCCTATTCTTCAACCAGTTTTCCACCTACGTACTTCCCCACCGATACCCAGCGCGCGCACTTTGGCCATTAGCCGTCGGTGAGGTACCTTATCAAAGGCTTTCTCAAAGTCGAGATAAAGTATATCAATCGCCCTACTCTTATCATACTCACTCAACATGACGTGGAAAAACTCAAGCAAGTTGGTGAGACACGACCTATGCCGTCTAAACCCATGTTGAGAGTCCCCAAGCACCTTGTAAGAATCCAAATGGTCAACGATCCTATCCCCTATTATCCCTTCTAATAATTTACCTACAACCGAAGTGAGACTAATGGGACGATAGTTCCCTGGACTTTCATGATCCCCTTAAAGATAGGGGTCACATTGGCTTCCCTCCAGTCACCAGGCACCCGGCCCGTCTCTAACGATTTGTTGAAGACTGTAGCCAGGTGGGGAGCCACCTGGTTGCGCACTTCCCGCAACACTCTGGACAGGAACTGGTCTGGCCCAGGTGTTAAAAGCGTTGTCTTTTCTATCGGCAACGACTGTCGCGGTACACCGAACACTATCCAGATCAGCACCTTCGTGCCTGACGCCTGGCTCAGGGATGACGCGGGTGTCCTCCCTGGTGAACACCCCCGCAAAGTACTCATTAAGCACATTAGCGATGTCCGCGTCGGTAGTCCGCAGAACGCCGCTGAGGTCCTTTAATGGACCTATCATGCTTCTAATGGACTTTCTACTATTAACATAACTGAAGAACTCCTTAAGGTTCCCCTTGCAGAGGCTTGCCACTCGTAGTTCTTCGTTACGTTTCGCTAGCCTAACCTTCGCCTTCACTTCCCTGCACAGGCGGACATACGCCTCAGAGTTCTCAAGGGAACGATTGGCCTTCGCCCTCCTATACGCAGCTTTCCTATTTCGGACAGCCGAAGCGATGTCACGACTGAACCACTTAGGCTGCGTTGAAGCAGGGCTGACCGGTTTTGAAGGTATGGCAGCAGACTGCAGCACCATAAACTGGTCCAGGAATGCAGTCCATACTTTTTCAACATCGCCACCGACCTCTAACCCCATATCACCTATGCTATCCCGGAGGCCAACAAAGTCTGACCGCCGTAGATCGAGCTTACTACCTCTAGAGTCACTACGCTTCACCCGAGGGACGCACACAGAACCTAATCAGACCGTGATCACTCCCGCCCAACGATTCGTCAACGGTGAGGCCAGTGACGAGGTTGTCTTCAGTCGTGAATACTAAGTCTAGAACGCTTTCACCTCATGTAGGCCCATTGACCCAGTGAGTGAGGAAGTTCTCATCAGCAAAGTCAACTAGCCTCCTCCCTTCGGCATCAGCAGTCCTGTCTTCCCACTTTCTGCCGCGACAGTTGAAGCCTCCTAAAACTACACACCCTGTCCCCTAGCAGGCTACGGAGTTCGGTGTACAGGGCTGTATCCTCCTCGAGGAGGAGATGCGGAGGTCTGTACACCAAGATTAACCTATAGTTCGTCCCTCCCACGTTCAGATCGACGCCAAGCGAGAGAGAGAGAGAGAGAGAGAGAGAGAGAGGAGAAGAGAGGAGAGAGAGAGAGAGAGAGAGAGAGCTTATTTAGCTGGATGGATATCAACATAAAAAATTGAATATTATTTACCAATTGTTTTATTATATATATATATATAATATATATATATATATATATATATATATATATATAGTTATATATATAGTATATAATATATATATATATATAGAAGTGAAAATTGTTTAAACGACTTTTACATCACCTAAACAATATAATTTAGAAAAGCTAATTAGCAGAAATGGAAGGGCGAACGTCGGATTAGTCATCAAAGTTTTAAAAATGTTTATTGTGTCGAGAGATTGGGCGTATGATAAATATCGATTCAAATGGATAACTCGTGTTTTATTACCTTACCTGCATCTCCGTCGGAATAATCAGAAAAGGAAATCTTAAGGTTCTTAGCACCAGAATCTGATGCATGTGCAAAATAATACAACACTGATTGGCGTAATATATATATATATATATATATATATATGCACTAGAATCACAAAATAACACGTGACCTTATTAATAAGCAAACAACCACAAGGAAAAGGAAACACAAAGTCCGAGCGCTTTCGTGATATATTCACATTATCAAGGAAGAACAGAAAATAGACGGAGATTACAAAGTATTTGAGTTAAATAGACAAGCAAAAAATTCACAATTGGCACCTCAAATTAAAGGCCTTAAAGCCCTCTAAAGATTTTTTTCCCCCAAATTGATAACATAATCTGTAGGCAGCTAAATAACTGAATAAAAAATATATACTGTATAGATGAAATTAGACAAAAAGAAAACCAATACAGAGAACAAAAATTATTATAATGGTTATTAACATTTAATTAAAACAGGCAATTAATAGGCAAGAATTTAATGAAAAACAAATAGATGACGTAGATAACAAATAGAAAACATAATCTGTAGGCTGATTAATTACTATACAGATGAAATTAGACAAAACACCAGTACAGAAAACCTCAAAAAAAAAAAAAAAATAATAATAATTATTATAATGGTTATTAACACTAATATTTAATTGAAATAGGAAAAATTACAAGGCCCGAAATTAATGAAAACAAAGGGAAAGTTGCCATCGTCTTACAGAATTATTACAAAATTTCAACAAACAATCTGGAAAAATAGTTATCCCAACAGCAACCCACTTCAAATATCCAAAAAACCCAGCAACCAAAGATTATACACGAAAGAAATATTACAATTAAACTAGACACATAAGAATGTTAACAGTTCTTACAATAATATTTATTTATTTAACCAGGGCAAACCATTAAGAGGCAAAAAATGCAATTAAGAAAACAGTAGGCCCATCGCCAACTTACTGACAATATACGAATCTAATTTGTACAACCCAGGGCTAATATTAAAGACCAAATCCGCATTATTCTTGATCACACTTGATTCCAATATATTTCTGCTAACAATAGATTTACTAAACCTTAATTTAGAAGCATTTTTCCAATCAATGGGATGATTAGAATCTCTTACGTGAATGAAAATGGCGTTAGATTCCTGACCACTTCTTATACTGTATTGATGCTGTTTAATACGTAACTCAAGAGTCTTACCAGTTTGGCCAATGTAAAATTTATTACATATTGTGCAAGGGATTTTATATACACACCCATGTTCACTTAAAGGGGAGTTCTTAATCAATGAATTCTTAATGACATCCAAATTTTTGAACGCAATATTTACGTTAAAATTCCTCAGCAGGTTCGGGAGCTCGAGGAAATTTTCTCTGAATGGTAACACTAAAACATTTTTTGTGTTATAAGGAATCTTATCCTTTACTTCGTAGAAGGTTTTCTTTGCCATTTTTAAGGACTTATCTATGCAGTTCTTTGGGTATTTTAAATCAAAGCAATTTTGTATATTATACTAATTTCATCGTCAATAAACTCAGGGCTACAAATTCGTAGGCCTCTTAGAAACAAAGTAGAAAAGCGGATCGTTTTACATTAATGTGGTGATCAGAATAATAATGTATATAGGAACAATTATTAGTGGGTTTTCTGTAAACATTGTACTTAAACTTTTTTCCAGACCTATATATTAAAACATCTAAAAAAGGGATCGAAGAATCTTTTTCTATTTCAACTGTAAAATTGATAGAGGGAATTAAATTATTAAGTTTGGGTAGGAATTCATTGAGATTTAAAGTCACTGGCCAAAGACAAAGAACATCATCTACATATCTAAACCATGGGACATAATTTGGCAGAATCTTCCTTAATAACTTACTTTCAAAAAACTCCATATATAAATTACTCAAAATGGGGGAGAGAGGGTTTCCCATCGCCATACCAAATTTCTGTCTAAAATATTCATTATTGAACACAAATTTTGAGTCTACTATGCACAGCTTAATTAATTCTATAATTGTGGCCACAGGTAAAGGCAAATTATGCTTAACCAATTCTTCCGAAGAAACACTAAAAGGTCCTCCACCGGGACTCTTGTAAATAAAGCGGTAACATCAAAGCTTACCATTTAAAATTGTAATTGACACTAATACTATTTAATTTTTCCACAAGGTCTACATTATTCTTTATGTGTGATTGTGAAATTGTGCCAAGGAGAGGATTAAGAATGGAGACAAGCCATTTGGATACCTTATATGAAATAGATCCTATAGAACTAACAATAGGCCTTGCCGGATTATCTGGCTTATGAGTTTTAATCAGGCCATACATATAAGGTAATGACGGTGAAGTACTCAGAAACTGTTTAAGTAACCTTTCATTCCCCTTCAAAAGTTGTTTAATTTTCTTGTTGAATGCACTGTTCACAGTTTCAAGGGGATTGTTCCTTAATTTCACATAAGTGTCAGCATCATTCAACAGATCATACATTTTTTCTAGATAAACGTCTTTATTGAGGATCACTAAGGCATTTGATTTATCAGCTTTGGTTATATGTAGATTCTGATCTTTTCTTAAAGCTACATAAGAGTCGAAAAACCTCTGTGGACAATTTGGAATAGAGGGTTTAGACATAGCACTATATACTATACCTTTACAAATATTCACATCCTCTATAGGTAAATCATTATATTTTTCTAGATTACAGAAAGCCTTAGCAATTTCTACATAGTCCACCTCCTTTTTAGCTGCTGAAAAATTTATTCCATATCCAAGAGCCGTAACCATATTTTTATTTAACACTTTATCTGATAGATTTATCACAAAACCAGGGTTAGCATCCTTAGTCCAATCACTTCTTTCAATAAGAATTTGTAATTTAATATCCAGTTTCCTTTCCACTACACTACATTCTCTTCTAAGTTTGTTATAACAATAGTCCAGTAACCGTTGTTTCCATTCAGGTGGAATTGCCATTTGGTATGGCGATGGGAAACCCTCTCTCCCCCATTTTGAGTAATTTATATATGGAGTTTTTTGAAAGTAAGTTATTAAGGAAGATTCTGCCAAATTATGTCCCATGGTTTAGATATGTAGATGATGTTCTTTGTCTTTGGCCAGTGACTTTAAATCTCAATGAATTCCTACCCAAACTTAATAATTTAATTCCCTCTATCAATTTTACAGTTGAAATAGAAAAAGATTCTTCGATCCCTTTTTTAGATGTTTTAATATATAGGTCTGGAAAAAGTTTAAGTACAATGTTTACAGAAAACCCACTAATATTGTTCCTATATACATTATTATTCTGATCACCACATTAATGTAAAACGATCCGCTCTTTCTACTTTGTTTCTAAGAGGCCTACGAATTTGTAGCCCTGAGTTTATTGACGATGAAATTAGTATAATATACAAAATTGCTTTTGATTTAAAATACCCAAAGAACTGCATAGATAAGTCCTTAAAAATGGCAAAGAAAACCTTCTACGAAGTAAAGGATAAGATTCCTTATAACACAAAAATGTTTTAGTGTTACCATTCAGAGAAATTTCCTCGAGCTCCCGAACCTGCTGAGGAATTTTAACGTAAATATTGCGTTCAAAAATTTGGATGTCATTAAGAATTCATTGATTAAGAACTCCCCTTTAAGTGAACATGGGTGTGTATATAAAATCCCTTGCACAATATGTAATAAATTTTACATTGGCCAAACTGGTAAGACTCTTGAGTTACGTATTAAACAGCATCAATACAGTATAAGAAGTGGTCAGGAATCTAACGCCATTTTCATTCACGTAAGAGATTCTAATCATCCCATTGATTGGAAAAATGCTTCTAAATTAAGGTTTAGTAAATCTATTGTTAGCAGAAATATATTGGAATCAAGTGTGATCAAGAATAATGCGGATTTGGTCTTTAATATTAGCCCTGGGTTGTACAAATTAGATTCGTATATTGTCAGTAAGTTGGCGATGGGCCTACTGTTTTCTTAATTGCATTTTTTGCCTCTTAATGGTTTGCCCTGGTTAAATAAATATTATTGTAAGAACTGTTAACATTCTTATGTGTCTAGTTTAATTGTAATATTTCTTTCGTGTATAATCTTTGGTTGCTGGGTGGTTTTTTGGATATTTGAAGTGGGTTGCTGTTGGGATAACTATTTTTTCCAGATTGTTTGTTGAAATTTTGTAATAATTCTGTAAGACGATGGCAACTTTCCCTTTGTTTTCATTAATTTCGGGCCTTGTAATTTTTCCTATTTCAATTAAATATTAGTGTTAATAACCATTATAATATTATTATTATTTTTTTTTTTTTTGAGGTTTTCTGTACTGGTGTTTTGTCTAATTTCATCTGTATAGTAATTAATCAGCCTACAGATTATGTTTTCTATTTGTTATCTACGTCATCTATTTGTTTTTCATTAAATTCTTGCCTATTAATTGCCTGTTTTAATTAAATGTTAATAACCATTATAATAATTTTTGTTCTCTGTATTGGTTTTCTTTTTGTCTAATTTCATCTATACAGTATATATTTTTTATTCAGTTATTTAGCTGCCTACAGATTATGTTATCAATTTGGGGAAAAAAATCTTTAGAGGGCTTTAAGGCCTTTAATTTGAGGTGCCAATTGTGAATTTTTTGCTTGTCTATTTAACTCAAATACTTTGTAATCTCCGTCTATTTTCTGTTCTTCCTTGATAATGTGAATATATCACGAAAGCGCTCGGACTTTGTGTTTCCTTTTCCTTGTGGTTGTTTGCTTATATATATATATATATATATATATATATATATATATATATATATATATATATATATTTTTATATATATATATATTTATATATATATATATATATTTTTATATATATATATATATTTTATATATATATATTATTTTTTATATATATATTTTATATATATATTATTTTATATATATATATTTTATATATATATATTTATATTTTATATATATAATATATATATATATATATATATAATATAATTATATATAGGGTGTTTGAAAACTTTCTGTACAAATTGTAATGGGGAATAGGCAACACCAAGACAAACCCTTTTCGTCTATAAGTGTATGTCCGCTGACGTCACCATTCGGCGCGAGAGGGCGCCGCTGCAATTGGCTAAAAGGTGAAGTGGGCTAGACTCGCGCTTGCCGCGGGCATTCTTAAATCGGACGTAGTACGCGTAACATGTTTATTTAAAGAAGGCATGTTTATTTAAAGGTGCTGAAAGTTGCGACCGGTAGCATCAATGCATGCCCGACAGCGTCGAAGCATTGACCGACGTACACGTCAAAAGATTCCGGGCATATCGGGAACAGTTCCAGCGGCGACAGCGATTCTTGCTACGAGGTCTTCTTCTGAGTAAATGGGAGTCTCGTACACGAGGTTCTTCATGTGTCCCGATGTTAAATCGGGCAATCTCTGTGGCCAGGCTACGGGCCCACCCCGGCCTATCCATCGATCCCCAAAAGTGGCGTTCAGATAATCCGGCACATCGTTCCTAGAGTGTGCTGGGGCCCCGTCGTGTTGAAACCACATTCGTCTACGAATAGCCACGGGAACATCTTCCAGCAGTTCCGGCAACGTTTCTTCAAGAAATATCCGATAAACCCGCCCGTCGAGTCGGGCAGGCAGCAGGTACGGCCCAATCAACTTGCCATGGACGATACCCGCCCAAACATTGACGGCGAACCGTTCTTGATGAGCATGCACCCGTGTAGCATGTGGATTTGCGTACGCCCACACGTGAGAATTGTGCATGTTAAACACACCCTCACGTGTGAAACAGGCCTCATCTGAGAACAGCACATAAGCCGGAAAATTAGGCTGCACCGCTGTCTGCTGCAGAAACCAGCGTGCGAATTCCACGCGAAGAGGGTAATCCCGAGGTTGTAATGCCTGGACTCTCTGACGATGAAACGGATGTAACTGCTGCTCGTGCAACTCTCCAGACCAGGTCGTGGTTCACACCGAGGATACGTGCAACACCTCGCGTGCTTGCGCTTGGATTGTCCTCAAATCGCCGTAGGATTTCTTCTTCCATGTCAGGAGTGCGCACGCTTCTCTCCCGACCAGTGTCATGCATGTTTGCATGAAATGTTTCAGTTTCTCGCAGTCGCCGAAGCAAATGCGCAAACGTTTGGTGGTTTGGCACACGTCTGTTTGGGAAGCGCTGTCGGTACAACCTCACAGCAGCTCTTCCGTTTCCATTGGCAGCCCCATACACCATATGCATGTCAGCCATCTCAGCAGTCGTGAAGCGCTCCATGTTACGCGTACTACGTCCGATTTAAGAATGCCCGCGGCAAGCGCGAGTCTAGCCCACTTCACCTTTTAGCCAATTGCAGCGGCGCCCTCTCGCGCCGAATGGTGACGTCAGCGGACATACACTTATAGACGAAAAGGGTTTGTCTTGGTGTTGCCTATCCCCCATTACAATTTGTACAGAAATTTTTCAAACACCCTGTATATATATATATATATATATATATATATATATCCTTATCATTTTTATGATTTTTATCCTTAGTATGTGAACTGTCATTGCATTAATAATATTTGTCATATGGACTATATTCTGCCAATAAACCTTTTTCATTTTCATATATGAAGTTGTTTAGCGACTTTTACAATCGTCTAAAACTGGGGAATAATGTTTTTAAAAATAATTAAGAGAAATGGGAGGGATACTGCCGGATTAGCCATGAACTCGTGTTTTAAAAGAAGAAATTGGAGTAATCGTTTCATTACTTTACCTGCATCTCCTTTTTAGCACTAGTTGACAAGAGTTTCAACATATATATATATATATATATATATATATAAGTTGTTTAGCGCCAATGGAAAATAAATTTGGATTTTCGACCCATTTTGTTTCGGATTAAAATCTCGACGAATGGTATTAGCGCTCGGAAGCGTAGAGATAAAATTCAGGTGTTCAGGCGCCTGTCTGGCGCCGTGAACAAGTTTAAGATAGGCGTTTTAAGATTTTTCATTAACTTTGAATAATGGTTGGAAGCATAAAGTATCGGTATGGGCCAGTGTTGATGAATTTATTTTAACCCTTTCATACCTGATTTTCGTTTACTTTTCATGCCACAAAAAAACACTTGTGTTATATCTCCAGAATGACTAAAATCTAGCAAAATTTGATGGTCTCATTTGCGCCCATACGGCATGAAAGGGTTAAATAAAATAACTCTTAATAATGTGTATACAGAGGATGATAAAGGTTATTCAGTTCATTGTTTCAGATTGTGTAGGAAATTTTTGTCCCGTTAATAATCATAAATCTTAATTGAAGCATCAACTAGTTGCCTTATTTTGATGGTCGCTATGATAAACATTTCCTAGGTTGGAACGTTTTCTTATGGGAAAATCAATGTCTGTGTGTGTGTGTGTGTTTGTGTGTGTGTGTGTAATAATAGGGGAATCTCTGTGCGTTTGGCTGTTCAAACGATGTGTTAAACGGGTGATGACGGAGGGAGTTGGCGACCTATGAACGTATATATAGTTGTGTATATATAGTTTGTGTGCGCTTCTTGGCTGTTCAAACGATGTATACACTGTGCCAACTTGCTCATAATGCCTGGAGGCACTGGCTTCTACGCCAACTGGCGGATTTTGAGTTCTAAGTCAAGTGTTGCTACCTGAGCTATCATTAAGCTTCTGCATCTGGCAGAAGCTGAATGTCTCTTCCTCTCTCTCTCCTAGGTTAGGTATACCCCTTTGGTGGGTGAGGCCGTCCCAACTTCTCCCCCAAAGAGCTCAGGGGGATCTATTTCTGGTCTGATACGAGTGGATTTCTTTATGAGTTACAAAATATCTATTTACCCATTGTAAATTAATGATTTTGTTCTTGCACTTGTAAATAAAAATAAAATGTGCGTTTGGTTATATCACTGAGCTTAAGTAGGTTTAGCTCTTTAAATAATACACTAGAGTGATCAAGGAAATCAGCATCAAATAATAACCTCATAGCTCTTTTTTGGATGACAAAGATACCATTTAGTGCGTTGTTAGCGGAGTTTCCCCAAACAAGGGTGCAGTACGTTATATAAGGAAGAACAAGAGTATGATAGTCAATAAAACTTGTTTAGGTACTACATTTCTAAGTTTAAACATTATAGCAACGCTCCTTGAAATCTTTTTCGCAATATAATTTACATGATCACTCCATTGCAAATTCTTATCTAGCATTACACCACGAAATTTTGTTACAGTACACTCCTTTATAGCGATTTCATTAACATTAAGTCCATCAAGATATACATTTCTTTTATTAGTAAAAATCATTAAATTTGTTTTACTGGTATTTAGGAAGAGTTTATTGGTGGTCAACCATTTCATTACACTGATGAATTCTGAATGAAATATATTCTTAGCTGAATTAACATCTTTGCAAAAGAGAGTTGTATTATCTGCAAACATTATGAAGTTCAGTATATCAGATGAACGTGGAAGGTCATTTATATATAATAAAAATAACAGTGGACCCAGAACTGAGCCCTGTGGCACACCATGTTTGACAAACGCTTTAGTTGAGCAAAACTTGTTTACTGATACAAAATGATATCTATTGGACAAATAACATTTAAACCACTCACTGATTGCTCCTCTAAAGCCGTAACAATATAATTTATTAAGTAGAATATTATGGTCTATTACATCAAACACATTACTCAAATCCATAAATACTGATATCATTATTTCTTTGTTCTCTTTAGCTATATTTGCAATTTCCACAAGATTTAAAATAGCCATTTCCGTTGTTTTATTATTACGGAAGCCATATCGATCTGGAGATAAATTGTAGGATTCTAAATATCGCTGCATTCTACTTTTTACAATTTTTTCAAAAACTTTGCTGAACACAGATAATGAACACACCGGCCTGTAATTTGTTGCTACTGTAGGATCACCCCCTTTAAAAAGGGGTGTTATACAACCAGTTTTTAGCATTGATGGGAATATTTCTTTGGAAATACTTTGATTGATAATTTTAGGCAAAGTTACAGATATCTTATCTTTAACAAGTTTCAATATACTGTAGGTACAGGAATGTTATGAGTTATTTTTTGTGTTTTTTAATTTACTAATAATATTCCGGACCTCAGTAGAGGTAGCAGGAACGAAAGAAAATGAATTTAGTGGGCTGGGTGGCATATACAGGGTGTTTCAGGAGGAAAGGTCAATACTTCGGGAGGTGATAGTATCGGTCATTGTGAGAAAAAAAAGTTCATATGAACATGTCTAATTCTGAATGGTTACGGATATAGAGCTGTTTGAATCTACAAATACAAAAGCATTGTTAATGGTAATCAAGAAAGAGAAACCAATTACTGTTTCTAACATTTAATGTTTAAACATTGGCATTTTGAATGGTATCAGATACAGAAATGACAAACTTGTTACAGTTTGCAATACGTTTTCGAAAATCCTACTGTCAACCTCAATGCACTTTGCAACTCGTGTGCGAAGATCGCGTGTTGTTCGTCTGAGTTGATCTTGACGTTCCTTTATGCGGGCACCAGCATCCAAAATGTGCGCGAGCAATTCGTCTCGTGTATCCACCTTTCTTTTGTAAACTTGACTTTTCATCCACCCGCACAAACAATAATCTAACGGAGAGGTCTAGAGACCTTGGTGGCCATTGAATGGGACCACCGCGGCCGATCCATCGACCAGGGAAAGTTTGATTTAGGTATTGCATCACCAGACGGGTAGAATATGGAGGAGCTCCGTCATGCTGAAAGTACATACCAGCGCGTGTAGCCAAAGGAACATCCTCCAATAGTCCTGGCAATTCATTTTGCAGAAATTCTAGGTAACTTTGTCTTGTAAGACGATTCTCTAAAGTAACAGGGCCAATCAGCTGATCACCGATGATACCGCAGAGAAGCAATGTTGAAAATTTGTTTCCACAGTGGCATTTGGATTTTCGTCTGACCACCGATGAGAGTTACGAGTGTTGTTGATAGCGTCACGGGTGAAAGTAGCTTCATCGGTGAACAGTATTAATCGAAGCAATCGGCGATTAGCATTTACCCAATGACAAAATTCCAGTCGCATGGCAGCGTCTCCTGGTTGAAGGTGTTGTACACGCTGTACATGATATGGATGCAAGCCTTCCTCACGTAATGTTCGCCATACTATTGTGTGTGGTACACCGAGACGCGTAGAAATTCTTCGTGAGCTAGTAGTAGGACTACGCTCTACCAACTGAAGAATGTTTTCCACTTCATCCACATCTTGTTGACCTTCACGTTCAGATGAAACATGAGCGCTGGGAAGTGTACCAATCTCACGCAATGTGTTGAAAAACCTGGTAAACACTCTTCGATCCGGAATTCTGCGGTTCGGAAACCGTCGACGGTATTCTGCAACAGCAGCTGTTGCACTTCCATCGCAAAAACCGTAGACATACACCATATCTGCATATTCGGCATGTGTGAAGGTGTGTGGCATTCTTAACACTACTTCAAACACCAAACAATGTCACTCACAACAGTCAGCTGTCGATTGGCTTATGTTACATGCTTACATTACAGCTTACATGGTTCAAGGTTATAGGGGAGGGAAGGGGGAGGAAGAGCTGCGCGCGCATCAGATTCAAACAGCTCTATTTTCGTAACCATTCAGAATTAGACCCATGTTCATATGAACTTTTTTTCCCACAATGACCGATACTATCACCTCCCGAAGTACTGACCTTTCCTCCTGAAACACCCTGTATTCTAGAGGTGAGCGATCATTATTTAGTAATTGTGAGCGAAACTTATCCGCTATTGAAGTAGAATGTGCATTTAAAGAGTCTGCAATCGCAGTATCATCAGTAATTTCCTTATTATCAACATTTAATTTCTCTATTGAATTTTTCTTAATTTGTTTTTCGAGAAGCCTAGTTATGGTTGTCCAAGTGTTTTTCATGTCTCCTTTATGTTTGGAAAATTGATTGTTATAATAGTTATATTTTGCAATTTTGATTATTTTAGTTAATTTGTTTCTGTATTGAGTATATTATATTTTAGGAATTTTCCTCTGTAATTGCAATTTGAATAATTTATCTGTTCCTTTTTGAAGTGATAATTCCTGGAGTGATCCATGGATTTGCGACACTTTTGGGCGAAACTGTACTAATGAGTAGTTGTTTTTTGCTTTATTTTCTAAATCACACACACACACACACACATATATATATATATGCGAGGAATTTCACAATTAAACACATGAAATGAATGAATGATGCAAACCCACAAGGAAAAAGGAAAAATTATTTCAAGGCCTTTCGTGTATTCAGAATTACACCTCGTCATTCCCTAACGAGGTGTACTTCTGAATACTCGAAAGGCCTTGGAATCATTTTTCCTTTTTCCTTGTGGGTTTGCATTATATATATATATATATATATATATATATATATATATATATATATATATATATATATATATACACATATATATATATATACCTTACCTTACAACCTTACAAAGGTTCTGCGCGATGATTTCTCACTTCGCGAAAAGATAGAACCAACACAACAGCAAACATTTTCGTTTATTTTTGTACTTCAGACGTTTTGACAAATCTTTTGTCATCATCACTGAATTATAAACCTTAAAACTTTAAAAAAAAATAAGAATAAATAATTAAAATTACATTAATACGAAAGGAATTAAAATCATTAAAATTAAATTAAAATTACCTCAACTGGTAAATACACAATAATTACGTCAACCTCCATATTCGGCAGATATTTAGAGAAAACTGTGTGAATGTCAGTTACGAGCAGTGATGGGCAGTATCTAGATACATGTATCGCCGATACATATCGATCGATACTTTTGTATCGGTATCGGTATCGCTTTAGCTACTTGACAAAAGTATCGATTTATCGGTATCGCTAAGGTCAATTTTCTTAAATGTATCGAAAAAAATCGATACTTCGATACATCGATACATTAATAAGAATTTTTAAATATTTAAATAGATGTTATAATATGACACTACTGAGTTATATTTATGAATATACATAAATAATAATATTATTAAATATTTATTTAATGACAGTACTACTCTACTGGTCACGTCACACAGTACGGCGCAACGTTTAAACACGTTTGTACTTGTGTTATTGAGATTAATTAACCATAATATAGAAACGCTCATATATATAGAAACGCTCATTGGTGTTCAACACTATTGGCCACGCCCACTCGGTGTTGAGTTTAAACAGGTTCATACTCGTAACGCAGCGATTCCTCTTGGTCCCCCGAGGCATTTCTTATCAATCAGTCACTCATTAAGTAGACGTCACGCCGAGTAGTTGTGCGATAATGAGTGAAGATATTAATAGTAATAATAACGCGTCAGGGAGTGAGCCACAAAAGGGACAACCTGGTGAAAATGACGCGACAGAAAATCATTTCCATAAAATTAAAGATACCAACTGGTCAAAATCAGTCCTAATAACTTGCGGTAAATATTTTAAGATTGCGAATTGTGATAAGCGACTTAAATTATCTTGCTTGTGTCTCTTGTGCCCTTCAAAACCTGGTGTATTCATTAGTGCTGACCCGTCTTCGTGTTGCAATTTGAAGACTCATGTTTCGGTAAGTTACTTTTAATTAATTACTTTTAATTGTTAGTGTAATATTTTCAGTCATTCATGTATCCTACAAAATTAAAACATACTTTCATTAAATAAAGCAATTGTTTTTATTTACATCTATAAAACCCATTAAAATGTCGTTGATTTTACTTACAGTGCGTACAAATTACTAGTATAAACAATAATATCTAATACCTACATATTAAATGAATAATTATAAAAATGTACCGGCGATGCATGTATCGGTATCGGTATCGCTTAAGACATCTAGAAAGTATCGGCGTATCGGTATCGCCTAAGACGTTCTTCATGTATCGATGTATCGGTATCGCTTTAGCGATTTTCATGTATCGATGCCCATCACTGGTTACGAGTACATTGGAAGGTGTAATATATCTATGAAAGTAGATTGGTTGGTTAGTTAGAAGAGCTGTAATTTATAAGATGAACTATTGTTGTTAATGGAGGGCTTGTTTCTATAGATGTACAAAGATTCTAAAATTCTGAGTTCTGTAAGGTTATTGGTTCTAGTTAAAATTTCGAACAGAGTTTTGTAAAGGGGATGGTTGTTATCATTACTATGGTTTCTAATTGCGGATTGTGGTGGGTGCCTGAGGGAACGGTTGGTACAGACTGATAAACCCAAATGTTGAGAAAGGCGTACCTCCAGTTGGAGTTGAGTACTGCCGATATACGCAGCTTTACAGCTGTCGTACGTGTATTTATAAACAACATTAGGGCATACAGTTTTGGGAATTTGTTTTTGAACTTTAAAAATTTTGATAATTTAAGTGGGTTGACGAGGGAGAATCTAAAATTTATTTGGGGATAACTAGGGTTGCCAGACGTCCCGTATTTTACGAGACAGTCCCGCATTTGATCCAAAAATCCTGCGTCAAAATCCCGCGTTCAAAATGTCCCGCAAAAAATATTTTTCAAGCAAATTTTTTAGGGATGAATTGATTTAGAATTTCAATATTATGTATAATAATTTCAATTTATTCACGATGTTTAATTGTTAAATATTATTGTAATAAGATTTTTCTAATTTTGTTTGTTGTAACCGTTGAAGAAATCTAGTTTCAATTTAAAAAAAAAAATTTGGTCTTAAAAAAAAACCTCGGAAAAAATTTTGTCCTGCATGGGCATTTGAAAAATCTGGCAACCCTAGGGATAACTAGACTTAAGAAGTTTGGATACTTCATCGCGAATATGTAATGATAAATAACCATAAAAAGGTAATTTAATATATCTGGTTTCTTTTTGTACTGTGGTTATGGGGACTTTAATATTAAAAGTGTTAATTAAAAATTTCTTTAAGTGGTTGTCAGAAAGATAAGAAGGGTAGTAATTATTAATAAAGTACTGTCTTAAAAATTGAAATTCTTCGTTTAATGAAAAGTAATCTGAACAAATTCGGTAACTTCTTGTTAATAATGTTAGTACAGCACTGATCTTATATTTATAAAACATACAACTTAAATAATTGGTTCCCAAACCAGTAAAAGTATTATTTGTTTCGTTTTCACATGTGTACTTAATATTAATATGTTGTTTATTTAGATAATGAAGAAAAAGTTGGATCACCTGAAGATCAGGGCCCCCATGTATTCTTGTTTTTTGCTTTACAGTACCAAATATAATAATTAAATTGAATGCCCGGTTAGGTCAACTGTACGCCCTTGACGATTGGTTAGGTTAAGTCGTAATATTTTCGTTAGTTTTAACGAAGATATCATTTGGTAATTGAGGCTGGGGCCCCTGATTTTCAGGTAATCCAAAAAGCTTTGTGTGAAAGATATTTAAATATTAAGAAAGTGTCATCCATATATCTTCTATAACACAGGTCAACAAAAAAACTTTTTTTTTCGTTGCCAAGGAAATTCGTGCGAATTTAGGGTATTTTGGGGTTGCTGAATTCCAAAATGAAAGTAGTTTTTCCGATTTGGCTCTAGTTCTTGAGATAATGAATACCCTCAATTAATAGGAAACGTAACCATAACGCGTGCATATGGGAAACTACCGGAACATTCTAGATGGTGAGACCGAATAAAATGCCATTATGTATTTCATGTGTTTACTTTTGTATGATTTGAGACAATTTCAATGCGATTTGTAAGTAGGCTCCGCCTGAACATTAAATGTTTTGCATTTTTACGTGTTTCAATGGGGTACCAATTATCTCATAAATTAGAGCCAATCTAGCAAAACCGATGTCATATTCGGAATCAGCACCACAAAGTTACCCCAAAATCACTCTAATATGATTGGCAATAAAATGAGTGTTGACCAGTGTAATATATGGGTTTAAAACTATTGGAACAACTTTTCAACCAAATTTGTTCGTAATGGCAAAGGAATGCATTTGCTAGTGTTGGACTCAACGTGGAACCCATAGCTACCCCACCAATTTAGCTGTAAAGGTTACTATTAAAGAAAAGATTATCAAAACACGCTATTTCGAGAAGATTTTTAAACTGAGTCTGAGTGAGGCCATTAATAAGAGTATTACTAGTAGTGAATAACTTATTTAGTATGATATCTAATGTTTCTTTTAACGGGACATTAGTAAATAATGATGAGACATCAAAACTGGCCATAGTAAGGGAATCGGCATGATTGATCTCTTTTATATCCTTAGCAAAATCAAACGAGTTGTTAACGGAATAATCATTATAGGTAAGTTTTGAAAGCAAGAGAACGAAGAATTTGGCTAAGTTATAATTGAATGTGCCACAGGCTGAAAGAATAGGTCTTAGTGGGAAATTTGGCTTATGAACTTTGGGTAAACCGTATAGAATTCCTGGATTAGAACCAGAAACAAAAAATTTTATATATTGACATCGATAATAAGCACACCGGACAAAAAATTAGTCACCCCTAATAGCACCGATAGTAGGAAGTTCAAGGTCACACAGAGGGCGCTGATGTAGCATTGGTAAGTGACAAGTAGCGATGACGTAGCACACAGGATCAGATCTGTTTCGTGAGGTGGTGAAGAACAAAGTGTGTGTTGGATATAGTCTGCAAAATGGGTCGTGAGGCAGACGTTACTCAGTGGCAAAAAGGAGCCATCGTGTTTGGCAGAGCCCACGGACACAAAATGTCTGAAGTAGCCCAATTTGTTGGTGTCAACGCGTACTGTCCAGCGAGTTTACAAAGAGTGGTGTAGTTCGCAATCAACTGACAATCGACGGCGTAACTGTGGCCGGAAAACAATTCTCGACAATAGGGGCCGCCGCCATGTTTCTCGTCTAGTAACTGCAAATCGTTTTCAAACCAGAGAACAATGCTCCAAGAAACCAATGAGGTTCTCCAGCGACCAATTTCCGAACGGACATTGCGACGAGAACTGCATGCGATGGACATCTGGAGCAGGGTACCACGGAAGAGGCCGCTGTTAACAGCAAGTCACAAATTGGCACGTTATAAATGGGCTCAGAGGCACAAAACTGGACTGCGGCAGATTGGAAACGTGTAATTTGGTCCGATGAGTCCGTTTTTGTTGTTCTCCAATGATGGGAGGCGACGAGTACATCGCAGGTCCAATGAAGCCTTTAATCCTGAATGCGTCGAAGGTGTTGTTCAGGCTGGAAACAGAAAGTGAAGCGCAGGACTCTGGCGGAACTTCGGGACCGGCTGAACGAGTGGCAGCAAATCGATGTTCAGTACATGCACAACCTCGTAGAGTCTCTGCCTCGCCGGATTCGTGCGGTATCAAGGCCAGAGGCGCCGTCACACGTATTAGGTACATTCTGAGAGGGGTGACTAATTTTTTGTCCGGTGTGCTTATATTATACTATTTTTTAACTTACGCAAAAACCTATTAAGTTTATCTTCGAGTTTAGTAATTCAGACATAACATTCTCTTTTACCGTTTCTTTGTTGAAAAGTTGTCCCAGTAGTTGTCCCAAACCCATATAT